>JAECUM010006749.1:0-12402 GCA_016617855.1 Megalonaias nervosa | reverse complement strand
TTTACATCGTACTGGTTTACATAGCGATATTAGATATTGTCTGCGATCGTCAGAGATCGTCATTAGATTAAAAAGTTTGACAAATATGAAATCGAATTTGATATTTTTATATCGTCCTGAAATATTGATATTTAAGAAAGGTCTGATTAGCTGCCAAAATATTTGCTGTTCGTCAACGGTAAAATTAAATATCAAAATTTTTTTTGCAATATGATACTTGACATTATATTTTCCAGTTGTTGGTCTGCTGTAATTAGATCTGTCAGCAACAGTGACTATTTCACCATCATCAGATTCGTTGTTATACAAAATATCATCTTCGCTATAACTAATAGATTTGTCTATCATATAGTTAGAGATTGTGGCGACCTTATCGCTGACACTGTCGCTGGATAGTTGAGCGAGTCGTTTCATCAAGTTCATAATATAATACACTTTTGTCTAATTTGTTATTATAAGATGACTGACGAGGTAAAATATCACCAAAAAGTTAGCATATTAAACTACAACAAACTAACCGAAGCGGTAAGAAAATGCTTGTCGGGTTATAGTGGATATTCTGTTGATGTTATTGTAATGCAAGGTGATTCTCACAAAATATTACTAACAAAAGCAGAAAAAAAAAAATCAGTGAAAATACAATAACGACGCTAAAATTTGATTGCGATGATATCATAGCATTTGCTCATCACTGCTTGACTAAAACCGAATTACAAAATATTATTAATCATCATATCTAAAAATAATACTAGCATTATATTCTCTTGAAAAAGTTGAGCTTGTTACTCTATCAGCAACAAACTTTACTGTACTAGGATTTATATCAAAATACTTTGCTGCAGATGAGATTGAAGGAAATTTGATCTCATCTTCTGTTTCGAGGTTTAACGAAATAACAGGTTTTGCTGGACATCTAAAATTAATACTACCACCTCGTCCTTTTCTTACATTTTCCTGCTGGGTAACTAATTCTAGATTTTCCAATCGATTATCAGTTTTTATACCGTTAATGTGATTAATAACAAAACCTTCGGGTATAGATCCGTTGAATACCTCGTAAACAAAACGATGCGATAAATAGTTAACAAAATCTGTCGATGTTCCTCTAACTTTTATTATGAGATATCCCATATTGTTCATGTTACCAATAACTTTTTTAGTTTTTCTGTTTCTTATAATACCGCGATCGTTAACCTCGTATAAATCAAAGACCTGGTGCGGCTGAAACTCGTCTTGTAAGGACAAATTTTCAATATTATCATCAGTGACTGACCCGTTACAATGATATACACGCTGTCCCTCTGGAATATCATCGCAGAACAACGTGTAAATAAAATCTTTTCTAAACATCGTAATTCTCTCAGTATTATCTCCCTTTACACTAATCGTATAACCCGCTGACGTTGCTTTTCCAACAGATATTCCAGTTTTGATGTTAATAACCGAACCTAATGCATTTCCAGCGTATAGGTTGTACTTTGGGTAAACGTGATATGTCTCTTGCTCATATGCGCTTGTCATTATACTATAAGGATTTTATATCTCTAATTGTTTTTCTAGCGCATGCGCAGTGTGCAGTAAATTATCAATTAGAGATTGCACTATAGTATACAATGATGAAATTGCGTGATATAGCCAAGAAGAGTCTTATTGGAGAACCTGTTAAAATAGCTACTGCTTTTGCAGGTTTTGATAATAGTTATCAGTTTGATAATCAAAATGTTTTAGTAAATTTTACTGAAACAAATCTCTTTCATCTGATACAGACGACTGTAAAACGTGAGCTTGAAAAACATAAGGGTCTAAAAATATTAGTGCAATATCACGTTATATTTTCAAAACTACTTGTGACGGAAAAATCGACTAACACAGAAACTATAGACCCTTACATTAACGCAAAATCAAGGCGTGTTTTGCTTGGGACTGATCTTTCATCACTAGCTAATGAAATACACCAAGAAATCTGGAAAAAGATAGAGGAATTTACCGAATCTGGTTCGGGTTGGAAGTTTGAAATGATCAAAGAAATTTTGTTTCACACAATGAAATATGACGCATTACGCGGTAGTTCGTACATCGACCTGCCACCAAAAATAAAAAATAAAAAATGCTGCATCAACGTGAAAAACGTCGATGACAAATGTTTCCAATGGGCTGTTCTTTCTGCGCTATTTCCAGTAGAAAAAGACGCTGGTCGTGTTGAGAAGTATATTAGTCACGTATCAAAATTAAATTTTAAGGATATCAACTTTCCAGTGGCAGAAAATCAAATACCAAAGTTTGAAAAGCAAAATAATGTTTCGATTAACGTTTTCGGACTAGATGAAAAAGAAAACGTCTATCCTAGGTATATTTCAGAAAAAGCTTCACAATCGACTATAAACTTACTGTTTTATAAAAATCATTACGTTTGGATAAAAAACTTCAATGGACTAGTTGGTAAACAGTACAATAAAAATAACAAGAAAAAGTTCTTTTGTTATCGCTGCTTGCACGGTTGTACAGACAATGAAACATTACAAAAGCATTTGCAGTACTGTAGTGACATACAACGAATAACGATGCCATCTAAAAAAGATAGTTTATTGTATTTTGTCAATTATAATCACAAACTAAAAATTCCTTTCGTCATATACGCCGATTTCGAATGCCTACTTCAACCTGTACTTAGCGCAGAAAATAATCCCAACCAATCGAGTACAAGAAAAATTCAAAATCATGTTCCGTGTGGAGTAGCGTATAAGATAGTTTGTTGTGCTGATTCGAGATTATCTAAACCAATCCAACTCTATCGTGGTAAAAATCCAGCTGTCTGGCTTCTCAAGCAATTGATCAGCGAAGTTGATCATATAGCTTATCGTTTGAAAAAAGTAACTCCGATGATAAAATTGACACCACAACAAGAATCCGATCACGAGCAAGCGGAAATTTGTCATATTTGTGAAAAAGCTTTTGACGATAACAAAAAAGTACATGACCATTGTTATTTGACCGGACAGTATCGTGGAGCGGCTCATGATCAGTGTAATTTGAAATTTCATGCTCCAGATTTTATTCCAGTTATTCTTCACAACTTTCGAGGATATGACAGCCACATTATCGTAGAAGCTTTTGGTGATCCTGATGTAAAATCTCGTTTAAAACTCGATAATAACATCAAATGCATTCCAAATAATTTTGAAAAGTATATGTCAGTTACGCTAGGTAAATTACGTTTTATTGACAGCCTGCAGTTTATGGCAGCATCGTTAGATGAGCTAGTAAAAGGTTGTAGTAAATTTAATAACCTACAAGACTGTTTTGGAGACAAATTTAATTTACTGACCAAAAAAGGAGTATTTCCGTACGAGTATCTCGATGATTGGAGTAAATTTAATGAAACCTCGCTACCTGACAAAGAGAAATTTTACTCGCAACTTAAAAATGAAAATATCACCGATGATGAGTACAAATACGCACAAGATATCTGGAATAGATTTGATTGCAAGGCGTTTGGTGATTATCATGATTTGTACTTGAAAACTGACGTGTTATTACTAGCAGATGTTTTTGAAAGTTTTCGTGAAGTGAGTTATAATAATTACGGACTAGATCCTTGCTGGTATTATTCTGCTCCAGGGCTGTCGTGGGATGCTCTATTAAAGTTTAGTAAGGTAAGGTTAGAATTACTGACTGACATTGACATGTTCAATTTTATTGAGAAAGGTATTAGAGGCGGTATTAGCGTGATAACGAAGAAGTATGCTGAAGCAAACAACAAATATTTGAAAGAGTATAATCCTAAGCTTCCTTCGAAGTATATCATATATCTAGACTGTAATAACTTGTATGGGTATTCGATGGCAGAACCAATGCCTTTTGGTGGATTTCATTGGATCACGGCTGATCAATTTCTATCGGAGACAGAAAAAAAGATACCTGACGATGTTTCGTATTTCATTGAAGTTGATCTCGATTATCCTATTTCACTACACAAATTGCACAACGATTACCCTTTCTGCGCAGAATCAATGATAATAGATTATAGTTTGTTATCTGAAGAACAACAGGCGGCAGCATCACCAAGACAAAATTCCATGGTCAAAAAGCTAGTACCAAATTTACTCGATAAAAAAAATTATGTTTTGCATTACAAAGTTTTAAAACAAGCAGTAGATGCTGGTCTTGTGCTGAGGAAAGTTCATCGTGTACTAAAATTTAATCAGTCGCCGTGGATGAGAGGTTACATTAATTCGAACACTTCGAGAAGAGCTGTAGCTAAAACTGATTTTGAGAAAAACTTCTTCAAACTGATGAATAATTCGGTGTTCGGTAAGACGATGGAAAATATTAGAAAACGCGTAAATATCGAGCTAGTTAATGATATCAATCGCAGAAACAAACTTGTGTCAGACGATGATTTTATGAGCATGAAAATTTTTAATGAGAATCTTGTCGCGGTACAGCGACGAAAGACAAATCTAAAACTAAACAAGCCGATCTATGTTGGAGCTTCAGTGTTAGATTTATCAAAGTGGCTCATGTACGATTTTCATTATAATTTTGTTAAAAATCAATGGCCGGCCAGTAGATTATTATTTACCGATACTGATTCGCTCGTATATGAAATCGAATGCGAGGACGTCTATCAGGATATGTATGATAATAGATATCTGTTTGATCTTTCTGATTACCCACGTGACAGTAAATTTCATGACGACACAAATAAAAAGATTATTGGTAAGTTCAAAGATGAAATGAACTCGAGCGCTATCAAATATTTTATCGGATTACGCAGTAAAATGTATGCCGTATTATTAGACAATAATAAAATAACAAAAAAAGCAAAAGGTCTGCCTCGTGATTTTGTTAAAAAGTTTATGAAATTTGATGACTACAAGTACGCGCTTGATGGTGGTATTAGTTTTATAAGAGCAATGGCTATTCGGACAAATCATCATAAACTTGAAACAGATGTCATTATCAAACGCGGATTGAGTAATTTTGATGATAAACGTTATTGCGAAAATGGGGTAGATACATTTGCACTTGGGTATTGTCACGATGACAGATCTATCCTTGACATTATCTTTTCCGACTGAAATTTTATCTAAACTAAAGAAATAATGTTTGAAAATTTGACAGTGACAAATAGCTACAGTAACAAAATCAAATATCTAATGATTGACGGCAAACAATTAACAGTTGAAATTAATAATGAAACATCAGGTATATGTTTTAGTGGAACTCATGACAAGCTAAAACTTTCGCTTATCAGATCTGATGACAGCGAGTATTTCAATTACCTCGAGCAATTGTATCAAAAGTTGCTAGAGGAATTTAAAAACTTTCACAGTCCGATTAGCCAACAAAAATATACTAAACTTACAATTGATCTCGATCGGTCAAAAATATATTTTATCGACAAAAAATATCCTCTTAACAAACCACAAATAAAAGATTTGTTAGAATCTCGTCGGCGTGTGAGCGGTAAAATAAAGTTTAGTCTCTATCATCACGATAATGAAATATTTCTAATGGCAATAGTTGAAACATTAATCATTGGTGATGAGGTATAAATAATATCACTTACCTGATTTCTCCAAAGTGCTTCAAAAGAAAATTTTACCTGCCTTCTGATGAGACTCATTTAATCTCAAAATATATTTGCGCTAGAATCAGCCTTTTGGTTTTTTTTGATATTGTTTTGGGGTGGGATTTTAGGGTCTCTGAGATAGTAATTTATATTTGTTCTGAGAGTTGGGAGGGGGTGAAAGAGGACTTTGCGCTAGAATCAGCCTTCATTCTGATGAGACTCATTTAATCTCAAAATATATTTGCGCTAGAATCAGCCTTTTGGTTTTTTTTGTAAATTGTTTGGGTGGGATTTTAGGGTCTCTGAGAGAGTGATTTATATTTGTTCTGAGAGTTGGGAGGGGGTGAAAATGACTTTTGCGCTAGAATCAGCCTTTTCACTTACTACTATGAAATAAAAATAAAAAAAAAGAGAATTTAAAACTAACACACAAGCGATTAAGTTACATATACGTAACAGATCTGAATGTCTGTTGCAAGTATTTCTGCAGTTGGTGCGCACAGTAAATCGTGCATTAGATCGTACCTGAATAAATACAAGAAACATGCACTAGTCACAATATACTTACAAAAATCGTTTTTATGACGACCAAAAAGCATTAACAGGTGAAATGTCGCTATTTTCTACGGCCATCATCACCAAAGAGTAAGAGTCTGCAGCACGCCAACTGGCCTTATCCCATGTGGATGTCCATATGTCTGTATTATTGATATCTTTGTGTGTGTATGTTTGTGTATGTATTCGATTGTCAGCACAGTAGATGGAACAGCAGAGTGTTTAATTTTAACCCCTCTTTCGCTAATTTTGAACAAACCCTCAAATCTCCATCAAAGGACCCAAAATTATGCATATCTTCAGAGTCCGCTAAAAGGAGGTACTAAGCGCCCAAGGAACGAACCTACCACACATGTACTTTTAAATGACCTATATGAC
Source organism: Megalonaias nervosa (assembly GCA_016617855.1). Classification (NCBI taxonomy): domain Eukaryota; kingdom Metazoa; phylum Mollusca; class Bivalvia; order Unionida; family Unionidae; genus Megalonaias; species Megalonaias nervosa. Next base: position 5,894 of record JAECUM010006749.1, on the reverse strand, counting down.
TTTTCGAATTAGATGCAAGGGTCTCAACGTCAACGCATAGCCCATGGGGTTGTCAACCATTTTAGCCCTCTATGACTTAAGTGTGTGTGTATCTGTGTGTGTGTGTGTGTGTGTGTGTGTGTGTATGTGTGTGTGTGATTGATTAGATCTTTTAGCGTAGCTTTAACAATTTTTCAGTCATATCGTTACGTTGTCTGCAATGTGACAGTTTATAGTGTTTTTAGCACTGCGGCATCATGCCGCAGACACGTAGCATGAGGTCCCACCCAGTCACATTATCCTGACACCAGGCCGATCAGTCCTAACACTAACCTCTTAATGCTGAGCGCCAAGCGAGGCAGCTGTTAGTACCATATATTTAAGTCTTTGGCATGATTCGGCCGTGTTTCGAACCCTAGCCCTCCCGCATCCGAGGCGGACACTCTAACCATTAGGCCACCGGAGCGGTCTCTATGGCTTAAGCAATTAGAAAGTACTTTACTTAATTAAACAGCAGTGGGGGATAAGTAGACATACACAAGGAACAGCATCATTTAAACCATCTGACAATCCGGAGATCGACGCAGCTCATAAAGCAAGTGTCCGATATCGACACATTACAAACCTTTGTTGAACAAATATCTGCCTTTATTAGGGGTTGAATCGTCCATGTTAAAATTGGGATGGAACGAGAATTCAGATATATATTGAGCACCATATCAATCCAGAGCAGTGTAGGTGAGCCCGCGGTCAGTTAGAATTAATAGCTCTGCCCACTAGAGGAGGGGTCGCGTGATTAATTGCTACTACAATTACAAAGTGGTATTTAACTAAGCACTGTGGCAAGGACATTTCCTTTGATGTGTGTAGCGCTAATTATTGTTCGTCGGGCCAGCAGACAAAAAGCAATCAAAACAAAACAGGAAAAAAAAACCAACAAAAAGGGTGATCTTAGAAAAACATTTGCACTGTAGCTTTATATTCAGAGGCCAATAACGCAGACTATCACTAAAACTACAAACAGAAGGCATGATGGTTATAATTCTCGGCGTGCGTGTTGGCGATGTGTTGAAGACTGTACTGTTTTCTGGTTATATATATATATATATATATATATATATATATATATATATATATATATATATATATATATATATATTTGTCTTGTTATGTATATGTAATTTAATTATTTGTTTGTTAGTTTTAAATTTTATTTTATTTTATATTATTCCATTACATGTTTTGTAATGATAGCTTTGTCTACTGGATTTGATATTACTTTTCTTAGAAACTCAGTTCAGTTCTGTTTGACCTGATAAACAACCAGTAGTTGAAACATTGTATCTAGTTTCTGACCTTGATTCAGAAATCAGATAGAGTTCTAGTAAACAACTTTTTAAAAAGTTTTTATTCATTCTAAGAGTAAGATTCATTCAGTGGAATCAAGGCCTTACCTAGAGTACGTGATATTTAGCATGTAAAAAATATTATACGTTGTTCTAGAAGGTGACCATGTGACCCTCATGCGGGAATCAGTTTTGCGTCTTAACTTACTGTATAACCGTTTTCCTGAGAAGAACTAGCCAGTTGGGCTTTAAATCTGCGACACTTAAAGGTGTCTTGTTTTGACCAGTTTGAGCTGAATTTTTATTTTATAGAATTATTGATTCTTTCCCTGGAAAATACTAGTGCTCATAGAAAAATTCTTGGACAAGGAAATTTATCGAAATTTATTCAGAAATTCTAAACTGGATTATTATTTTCTGTGATTCAACAAGGAACTGTCGACACGGCAACACTTTGAAGGCCACGAGATACGTCATCGCCCTCCATTATGATTTCATCCGGACTCGAACACAGATTCATTTAGGACTTTTCATTGATATGACTTCTATTTTTTAATTCTTGGAATAAGTTTGGATTTGATTCATAAACGGTAAGTAATTTATCTAATTTTTACCTTGTTTTTCTAGGAAAATAAATTATTTGTTAAATTTTACAAAGCTTGTTGTCTTCACTCTTTTCTTGTTACTTTTGTACAAGCCTAGACACGTAACAATATATACCTCCATTATGTGCCAATAAAGCCTCGTTTCCTGTAAGTCTTCATCTGGAACGGCGGTACTGTCATTATGAGCCACTAAGGCCTCATTTATGTGGATTGCAAGAGACGCCCACGTTCCGTCACTGCGACTCCCTTGGAAGTTAGCGAAGTAACTAAATATTAGCGCCAGGAACTGTAATAGTGTCGTTATCGTTGCTCATTGTAAAGCCAACAACGTTTTTGAAGATTTGCGTTCAATCCAAACGATAGTAGCAGGATGCATTTATTACCATAACCCCACCAACTGATGTAATTATATCGGCTATTAAGTTCACGGCCTTTTAAGCGGCGCTTGCTGTGCTGAAAACGTCAAACTCTCAGCCTGGAATTTCGTACATATATATATGCTTTATATGGCTTTTCACACATGCACATGCAACCAAAAACAGCTTCAAACACAGTCTGTAATAAAACAACAACAGACAGACTGTAATAAAAACAACTACAGGCACAGCCTATAATATAGATGAACAACATGCACAATCTGTAATAAAACAACAACAAAAATATTTACAGAAATATCAACACCTTTATATTTGTCTCAGAGTTGCCCGTTTGAAAGTGTACATTGATTTGCTACTTCTCTGCCACCTCCCCTTTCTTTGTCAATAATCATCTATCTGATTGAACATTAGACAGCAAAAGAGATTCTGTACAGTATTGCATTTTTATTATCGTGCGAATTTTATTATCATTCACATGTTTTATCATCCGCATTAAGCTTAACCTCATTATTTTCATAAATGACGATTAATATTCCTTGTTGGCTTGCAAGTCGCTAGACTGCGAGAAAGAACAAGAGATAGTGGGTGGGGTATATATAGCTCGAGGATCGATTTAGTGACTTTAATTCTTACAGCATAACCAGTGTGGGATTCATTATACCATATTTAACATATGGGGAATTCATTATACCATGTTCAACATGTGCGGAGTTGATTAACCATGTTTAACTTGTGTGGATTCATTGTGCCATGTTTATCATGGTTTGAATTCAATATGCCATTTTTAACATGTGTGGGAATCAAAACAACTTGTGCAACATGTGTGGAATTCATTGTACCATGTTTAACATGTGTGAGATTCACTAAACCATTTTTGCATGAACTCAAAGAAATAGCTCCTGAATCAGGGAAAGTATCGGGATCACTTGACAGCCAGTGCGATTATTGTCAATTTCATATCGGCGGAATACATTTCATCATCAAAGGGACTTCAAATAAACAAATATCTCAAAAATAGCAGTACACGGTAGCATGCCTTGTAACGTGGAATTTCTCCACCAACGGTTGAGCTTTACACTTAATCTCTGGCATTGTAAATTTCAGCTGTATGAACAAGGGACTGAGCATTTGACAAAATTTCGTGAAATTACAACCGGAAATCTTAGATTGAAAGAGTGACAGTTGTGGTTCTGGAATCATTTTTACAATGAAAGTCTGCCGAATATACTCACCGCGTAACTTTGTGACGTTGAATTATGGCTTGGTTGAACGCTTATTTCTGACTCAAGCTACGCATCAAGACATAGTTGAGGCCACAATAGTCAGCAAGATTACATACAGAAATAATTAAAATTGCACTCACAATGTTACATAGAAACTTTGAAATACACAATGTTACACATAGACTCTGAAATACACGCTCAACATTACACAGAGACTTTGAAATATACACTTAAGTCGGCATTATACTGTTATGTAACGTTTTGTAAATTCAACGCTTGATTTTGTATTTATTGTTTGTTTTGTTTGTCTATGTTTTCCAAGATAAAGACTGTCTGGAACTCAAAAGAGCCTTGGCCTGTTATTAAGTAGTTTTGCATTGTTCGTTGTCTGTCTTTTGGATTGAACATAATTAGTCATGGACACGTGATTTCTTGCTACTATTCAATGCAGTGCATCACATCTTTGCATGGATATATCAATATTTGCTACCAGGGTGCACGATTGTATAATGTACGAGTAATCACATTTTGAGGCTAAACAAAGATTCAAATACATGTATATAATGCTATTTGAATGGCATGCGTTATTGTGTAAAGTCGTACAACTGTATTTCTTGGTATAGAAATGTGATGCTTGACGAGTTGTGATTACGTTTGTTTAAAAAACAGAGCATACGCTTTATATTATGAATAAGAATTTGAACGCATCAGTCAGGGCAGAAGATCATTAATTAACGATTCATCTGTGTACTTACCGTTTTCATTTTCTTTTCCTTTGGTTGTATATATTTGCTTTAGGGTTCCCTTGTGAATAAGACCACAATGGGTATCTTGTATTCCACAAGTTTCTTATGCTCGTGGACGTTGTCGTGCGTTTTCCCTTGTATTCCTTGGGTCTGTATTCTATGAATTTTCCTTTGTATTCCTTGGGGTTGTATTCCGTGGATTTTCCAATATATTCCTTAGGCTTGTAGTCCTTAGGCTGTGATCTATGCAAATCTGTTTCGCCTCAATTATAAACCGAAACTCAGTGATATACATTTTAGTTCATTGCATAACACTATCAGGTATTAGCCCCGTCTATTTGGTCTTAGTCCCGTCTATTTGGTCTTAAACCCGTTTGTTTGGTCCTAGTCCCGTCTGTTTGGTCGTAGTCTCGTCTATTTGGTCTCTTTCTCATTTAATTGGTCTTAGTCCCGTCTATTTGATCTTACTCCTGTCTATTTGGTCTCTGTCCCATTTATTAGGTCTTAGTCCCGTCTATTTGGTCTTAACCCCGTTTGTTTGGTCATCGTCTTACCCGGTACATTTAGTCTACGCACTGTCCCCCTGATCCACAAATAAAATATATCAACAATTACTGCTGTAAATAACAGTATGCTGCTTTTACATTGGATAAATCCAATAAATAGTTTAGTTATATAAAAAAAAAAAATCCTAAACATTTTGTATATTTTGATATTTAGGCTAAATTGAGGGATCTTGTCATTTTATGTACCCCTAAACTACCAATTATCATGTACCATAGTGCGGTCAATTAAGCCAGTTAACAGCTATTGGCCACACGTAAGGTTGATTGACATTGTGCAATTATCAATAACTTTCAGCATTCCATGAGGATACATCGTCATAAACATTCATTATTTGTACCATTGGCATGTGAGAAATACTGGATCAATTAGGAAATCTAGATAAATGAGATACGATTCAAGTTCATCGAACAAGCTTAGTAAATGGTATACAAAGAGCTGCTTCCCTTTATCAATCAGCTGGCGCTTCAAACGTGTAGAATAGATACAATTTATCACTTGCAACTCAGTCATTTATATAAATCTCTTATATACGTCAAATATAGTTTGCTTCACTTGATAATAGGTGAGGGCAAAATGTAAAAAGTTCCTTTTTCTTATTCTAACCAAGAAAAAACACTACCTTTTTACTTCCGAAAACAGAATTAAAGCTAGAACCAGTGGCACATATATTAAGGAATGTTTTATTCTTAATGTTTTGTAGATCTGACCAGAAAATTGTTTTATTTTTAATTGTTGTTCAGAGGTGTAATTGCCACGGTTATAATAAAAATAAACAAATTCATATTAAAAATGCACCTAAATCAAGGTCACAGAATAATCTCAGTGTGGATTTTGTCCAAAATATATTTTTGGGGTAATTGGCTCCAAAACACATGCAAATAGGTTCAAAGAGAAACCTCTAGTTGTAAAATACGTGCGAGGACAAGAATGTCAATAATCATTTTTCAAATGAACAAATTTTTTTAATTGGGTGACACAACAGGAGATCTTTTTTAATATCGAGTCATATATATATATATATATATATATATATATATATATATATATATAT
>JAECUM010006748.1:0-28141 GCA_016617855.1 Megalonaias nervosa | reverse complement strand
TATATATATATACAATTTTAGAGAATTACAAATATACACCAAAAAGAACGGAAAGTGCTATCCCTGGATTTTGCAGGAAAATGCTTGATAATAATAGACATAATTAATATTTACTACAAACAATGCTATAATACAGGTTAGAGAAATTTTAATTCAGGTCCGCGGGTAACTGGCACCCATCGCCTTGCCTGTTCGCAAAAACCCATATTCCATCACGACCAAGCACACATCACCAATAAATGATGCTACTAAATCGGTGTTATACGCACTAGTGCGTAGAGTAGCATGCATGGCGACGAAGTAATTAATTCTCATCTATCTACACAATCATTCCGGATTCCTACTAAAGAAATCGAGCTAATTAGGATTAATTATAGAGAATTACAAATATACACCAAACAAAGTATAAGATAGAATATATAGCATATATGCTATGTTATTAATATACCTCGAGATGTATAAATGTTTCAATAAAAGGAAACTAGGCTCGCTGAGTTTCCGTTTATTGAAAAATGTATGCAGCGAGTATATCATTGGTAATGTGATTACTCCATTTAAATCAAATGGAAAGTGTAACCTGATTGTTACGACTACCCAGGTTCTTGTAGGTTATTTGGTGTGTATTCAGTTTCATGAGTTTCGTCTGGTTCAAATTCTTTTTTGCTCTTACTCCACATATTGCCCTGCATTTTGTGCTTTATGCATGAGACAAAGAGAGAGATAAAAGTGAAAACAGAGAGGATTTCGTTGAAATTGTGTACCTTGTTTTATTCATATAGTAAACAGAGATTAATAATATTTTTTTCTTGCGCCGCTAATTATTAATCAGTGGAAACTCATCACTGATTTAGTGAGTATAGAAGCCACAGCCTACTGGTAAAACACAGCAAACTGTTAAAGCAATATTTTATATATGCGTATTAATTCGCCATGGGCGAATCACAATTTGACATAGCACTGGTGGAGGAAGAGGTCCTTTCCATAGACAATCTAAAAAATAGTACCATTTGCAACACGTAAATCGCAAAGACCGAACATATCAATGGTGTGAAAGGACGATGTATAAACAGCTGACAAGAGAAAAAGGGCAAACGTATTGCGAGGGCACCAGGAAATGGTTTAAATTTGGTAGTTCAAGGGTAGAACAAAACTGTTGATGACAGCGCAAATCAAACACTCGTGGTCAAGAAGGTAAAAGTGAATGTTTGAATCGGTATGTCTCACAATTTTGCAGAATGCAAAAACAGAGGGACATTGGCATTATCAGTTACTGACAAAAATATCCCAGTGTTTAATATACAGAATTGATTGACGAACTGGTTATTAGGGTACACTGAAACATTTCACATAATATATTTATTATGGGTTGAAGTGCGCAGAAAAGGATACGACCATATGCAGAGAAAGTAGTTAAAATAGCAAGGTGAACTGAATCTCGTGCAACTTCAATATCCATACTGACCGCTGGATGCATTGCAAGAAGCCAGGCTGTACTTTCTTACACAGAAACATATCATATACATACGTTGGTAAAGCATTTAAGTTTATTATTGATGCCATAATTTAATTACTTTAACGAGCAGAGAATCGTAAGTTGCATCAAATTAAAGTGAATATAAGAACAAACCAACGTGAAGATTTACAAAATATAATAGAACGATCAGATAAATCATTTTACTTCGCATATTTTGAATGTTCTTGTAAAACTACACAATTATCCATTATTTCATAAGATTTTAGCGCCGAAGATTGTCTGAGAAAGTAAAGCGAAGAAACAAATAATCCCTATTTTCAGTCACTAAAATTTCACCAAAAGTTGATCGCCAAAGCGAAACTATTTAAATCATTTTAAACAGCCCTTGTAAATGTACAGACAGCAAGTGAATAAAATGTGCACTATAATAACAACGCGTCCATAACATGGCTGAGTTGTGGTAACTTGATGTTTATGGGTGATTACGCTCAACTTTAAAACTAAGTGTTTCAAGGGTCTGTTCGAAAGCGTATATAAATATTTCGACCTCATCATTTATATATGAACTTTAGAAAGTAAAAACAAATTTGAATACTTATTCTAGTTGCAATTTATTAAATATATTTAACTATTCTTTAAATAACACGATATAATATATGTATAGTCAGCACTTTGAATTTGTTGCAATGTACAAGTTTGTTGTGCTCATTTAAAGACAAACGGCGAAAATGAATGGATTCGACTTTTAACGTAGCTTTAACAATTTTTTTAGTCATGTCGCTATGATGTCTGTAGTGTGACAGTTTATAGCAATGTCTAGCAGTGGGGCATCATGCCGTAGACATGTAGCATCATGTCCCACTGAGTCACATCATCCTGACACCAGGCCGACAAGTCCAAACACAAACCTCTTAATGTTGAGCGCAAAGCGATGTAGCTGCTAGTACCATCTTATAAGTCTTTGATATGACTCAACCGAGGTTCGAACCCGGGACCTTCCGATGGGGGGACGCTCTAACCACTAGGCCACCGGAGCGGTGAGAAAATGAATGGTGTAATGATAAAAGAAGTACCATAAACTTGAATACATATATTGTAAGCGGGTCACTAAGTAATTTAGAAGCTTAACACGCGTACGACAATCTGAAACTTAGGATCAGACGTAGAAACAGTTTCCTTCGTCACTGGACAACACCACCTTTTACAATGACCGGTAAAATAAATTTATATTTGCCTTCGTATAAAACTATATAGAGTGTACTTTAAGACTCTCTATTGGAGGATTGTATTATGGAATTCAGATTAAAGAAATTCAGAGACTTATGACATAAGAAAATAACTTGAAAAATAGTATTAATCCCCGTTTCTCTAAATTATAGATATACGGACTCAATGAACAATTATTACTATTCTAAATTATAGATATACGGACTCAATGAACAATTATTACTATTCTAAATTATAGATATACGAACTCAATGAACAATTATTACTATTCTAAATTATAGATATACGGACTCAATGAACAATTATTACTATTCTAAATAGTGATTACAGAAAAGTCGCTAATTATGCTTTTGTTGCTAAATTACATATAATCTTTGGGAAGTTCATTTTTATGATGTCATTTACAAAAATTGAAACTGTTCGAATATGGCATCTGTAAAACAATTTTGGTTTGCAGAAAAGCAGTAATTTGAACAAAGGTAAATAGGATCTTTAATTTTCTATGTTTAACTCGTTTGTACTTGTATCAGAGCAATGCATAAGTCTCTGACTTTTTTAATCTTAATTCCGTAATACAATCCTCCAACAGAGATAGTCTTAAATACACTCTATACGATTTTAAGTCTATAAAAACATTAATATCACAAAGCATTAATGCTAAAATGCAGTAGAAATGTATGCACGTTATAGAAAGTGTGTTTATGCCACGTATTAAACAAATTAAAGCTCTAAAAAACCGCATGTACTCAGTGCACATCCAACGTTCATACAAACAATTATAATAAATTACGTTGGATATTTAAACAGGAACCGTCTGAACAGGTTAATATCAAATGGATATTTATTATCTTTCATTATCTTTCATTATAAGGACAAGTTGATTTCATTGCTAAGTGGAGGCACACGTTCGTTCTTAAATGACAGTTCATAATCGACCTTGATAACCCATATATCATTTAAAGATTATTTTCATCCACAGAGTGCTTACAACACCATAGGCATTAAAATTGTTGTTAGTTTAATGACCTCCCCGCATGAGTATTTGTATTGAGAATTTTTATATATTAACACATAAATGGCATCCAGGGAAATATCCTTTGATAGTTATAGATCAATACGTTACATATTTTATTTGTATTGAATGACCTAGTAGGCGTCTACAAAATACTATGTGCTCGCTGAATAGCAGTAATTATGGAATTACATGATACATACAGCACGATTTATTAAACATTACGTTTCAATCAATTATGTAGTCAAATTCTGTACGGTCGTTTGGGAATTACAAAACGGCGATAATGAAATTAAAAATAATTTTGACAGCTAATTGAAGGTGAACATATAATCAACGATTCATTCTGAATCAGAACATAAAAAATATATCGTAGATCTATATCATATCGAAGATTTATCCATTTTTATGTAAGAATGTTAGTTTACCCAACGGAAGTGTTTATTATGCCAAACGATGCAATGTACCAGGTATATTTATGAAAATATGTGCATTGCATCTGCTGTGAATATAACAGCACAGTAAATGGTTAGTTTGTTTTGTGGGTTTAACACCATATTTCAGAACATGATAGGCTATACATGACGGCTAGAATATTTGATGGAGAAGAATTCAGGATGACCCCGGTAAGAACCATTCCCACCTGAAGCTACTGGCAAGCTTTCTGACATACCCACGTTAGTCGTAATAAGACTTTAACTCACGTGGACAGAGTAGAGATGTGTGAGTGATTTGTATCGGCCAGTACCTTAGAACACTCGGGCACCCGGGGCCTTGTATTAAATGATACATCATTTAATCTCGAATAAAAACGATATGATTTAAATCCAAGTAAATATTTAAAGTTCTATTTTCTCCGAAAAGTTTTTAGCTGCTTATTTACAGTCACCAATGTAACACTGATGACCAATTGTTTGCGCAGCTTACACAAAAAACTATGACCAGTAATGTGTGCTCCAAATCGAATACAATAGACGACTTAAACGGCAGAGTATTATATTATTTGCAATGCAAATAGGTAGCAATATTGTTTCTGCATTAAGGTATTTCAACACCAATCTCTCAACTTGTCCAGAGGTGTCGTGCGACCAAGAGATCTGTATGCCAGCAGTTGGACAGTGAAGCTCGAAAACCCCAGGTCTCAGAACGTAGCACGAGTCAACATTCACCGTAATAGAAAGTCGACTTCCACAAACACTTACAATGTAACGTTCGACTACGCTACTTTATCTACATCAATCAAAATCATGTTCTTGAACATCGGAATTGACCCTTGTATCCCCAATCCTTTTGCGGTGCTACAACTGCCGGAATTATGGCTACCGAAATATATCTACTATGGGAAACTAGTCTGCCCCAGATGTAGATTTGAGGGTCATAATGAATTGTCCTGTACTTAGAAAATGTTTTGTGCTAATTAATAGCGAGACCATTAATCGTACTTGAGAGATCGTTTCGCATGCAACCAAGAGAGGAAGATCCAAAGAGTGAAGAAAGAAAATGGTGTGGTCTTAAATAAGGCCACATAACATTTAGAAGTCACAGCTAAACCTACAATAGCTACAAATCTTACGCCAGTGAGGCCTAAGCGGAGAAGATACCTCGACAATAAATGTCTATGCCCAGACAAACAAGGCTTAGCCAGAAAGTACGAGCAGCCATCCAAGAAGAGTGAATTTGAAAAACTAAAACAATGTGACAGTGAAGCAACAGAACAAAAACAACAACAATAACAAAGCATTGACAGCAAAGCAATCAAAACTAAACAAACCCCAATGCTTCATTCAGCAGTTAAATCCAGCTATAAAATGGCAGCAAACTATTAATCAGAGTGGTCATAGAAACAGCGAGATTCATAAAATACCCAGATTTACTACAGTGGCCAAGTTAGATGAGACCCACTAAAAGAGCAGCAAACCTCTGGTACTAGTGGAAACCCAAGCACTAAACCAAATAAAGAGATAAAGGATCTACTTGACATACGAAAGGATCCTATCAATGTATTTAATATGTTTGGAAGTCTAGAAAATGGAGATCCCCTGGTAGCGCGACTGTGACAAATTCCAGAAGCCCGGTCATTTAGCCACTTCCGCAAATATGTATGACACAATAATACATCTGAATCGGCACATTTAAAGGCAAATAATGATTAATAAGGGTAATGTACATAATGTACACGAGTTAGTATCTGTCTGCATTCAGGAAAACTATAGAACTAATCTTAAGGACTTCTCAGTCGACAACAACGTTTCAAGAAATTATGGTAAGGCAGCTGGAGAAGTGTCCATCATCATAAAAGACAAAGCTATTCCAGCTAAATAGATCTCATTAATGCAATATACACTGTAGCCTTTAGTGTGTTCATAAAGAAATCTTTTACACTGTTGTCAATATGTCTCCTTCCCATCACTCCAATCAGTCAATCAATCTAACATTGAACACCTTATTAACTAGTTACCTGCACATTTTCTTCTACATGGCGACTTTAATGGTCGCTAGATATTTCTAGTCTGCAATAATTTTAACGTGTGAGAGGAGAAATTAGAAGACTTTGTAACCAAGCACTTGTATGCCTTTCTAATGATGTGTCGTATATCTATCTGCATCCTGCCACAGGATCCTACTGGTCCTCGATCTGATCTCCTGCCACTTTTCTTAGGAAATTGATGACGACCTTTGTCATGGTGATTAATTTCCAATCTACTTTATGCGCAATACTGCGAATCGTCAAGGACAGAGGTGAAAAATTTAACAAGTCAGACTGGGAAATATTTGGAGAGAGAGAACGAGGAAAACATGTTGATTCAATGTCTCCAGATTTAAATATCGTTCCTGTATTGAGTCAGTATAGATTATGGTATGACAATAATTGGCAAGAATAAAAGTTGGTGTATCAATCACGTCTATAAATCTGATGAAATGGTCACAACATTGCCATAAATTTAAAATACATGGACCGAAACTTTCTAGGAAAACGCCTGACAAGATAATTATCCTGAAAACTTGGACAGTGTCATAAATCTAAGCAAAAATGTTTATTTAAACTATAAATCCGCTAAAACCGAAGATTAATACAAATCCTTCACTTTTAAATAAGTACAAGACTATCTTGATCAAGCTATAGATCATAGTGAATGCAAAGTGCGGAATTTCAACTGTAGGTAAGCTAAAATAAAGTTTAAAATTGGTCCGAACGAAATTGATGCAAGTTATTGAAATCTAAAACTATAAGGACTTCTGCCAATTACATGGAATTCTTGATGACCCAAAACTCTATTTTCACGGTTGTAATTTTCCTTTGTTGGAGGAAACCAAAATTCTTAGCGGTTATTTTCGTAAAATTAATTTCTTCCACACATTAGATACCTAAGTACAAATTGCAAAAGCCCTAGATTTAATACGGGTCTCGGCAAATAAAGACGGCCTTTAGTAAGATCTAAAACTGACTATGGTTCGAGAGTGCACGGATCAGCTTGCAAATCGTTGTTGCGGCAGCTTGATCTGATACACTATCAGGGACTCAAACTGTGTACATTTAGAACTTCATCTTTTAAAACGTCTATTTAAAGGCAAAAGAAACATTAATGTATCTCAGACGAATGAAACTGACCGTTGAGCATGCTACTAAGCTATCTGTTAATTCTGCATATTATGTATCTTTTAGGCCCAAAAACTAAACGTTGTAAGCACAGAGACCAACGTTCGTTCCACCACTCTTGGCATAAGAATTTCGTCCTCACTTAGAAGCAGCAAACTTTAATCATCTAAATAATGCAAAAATTATGCTCCAAAATCAATAAACTTCGCTGTAAAACCTCACAAAATATTAATTGAGCTTTGCCAACTGAAAACATCCCAAAACATCCTCTCTTTTTCAGTATAAACTCAAAAACATCAGAGCTCCTACCGTACGCGTAAGTCCCTGCATAGGAAGATTCTAAAGATGGGGACTGCATTAGAGCTGTCGTTGCAAAATCCCCTGCGATAACATCCCGATGCAGCTATCATATAAAACCGTCATTATTTACTGCAGACATTAAAGCCACATTCAGGTCTTTGAACTACTTTGAAACCTCTCAGAAAACAAAATATTAGATCCCTTTTGGATTCCTTTTTCACTATAAAAAGTGTTGCAAAACCTGAAATTTGAGAACCGGTCTTCATCACAAATGTTAAAGAAACTTGATTTGTTCATCCAATATAAGAAACATTATTTTGTATTACTGGCTGTTTAGTCGCATTCTTACTAAAGGAAACGTCCCGAGTGGCCGAGTGGCCGAGTGGTCTAAAGCGCTCACCGTTACGGATCACTGCCACCTCACCACTGTCTGCGTGGGTTCGAGTCTCGGGCTCGGCCAATGTGGGTATGTGAGAAAGCTTGCCGGTAGCTTCTTGTGGGTCGGTGGTTCTTCCCGGGGTTTTCCGGGTTTCTTCCTCCACCATTGATACTGGACGCCATGTATAGCCTATCTTGTGCTGAAAAATGGCTTAAACACTATAACAACAACAACAACTAAAGGTAATGAAAGGAACTATTAGGCAACCAAAGTGTCATGCAGTCAAGCGTTTCTGAATGCAGTATCACATATATTAACTGTCATTATCGTGTAAGTCAGCATTTGGAAAAAATGGAATGAAAACTCCATAAAAAGCTCTTTAACATCAAACCTGACATTAAAGACTAGCATTGATCATATTAAATGTACGTACCAGAAAAACACTGTACGAAGTTTTGTATAATCCGCGGATCATACGAAAGTTTGTACAGCGATTTTTGGTTCACACTTAGTTGAATTTAAAAAAGTCATTCCTTATAATGAAATTAAAATGCATAAATAGTTAAATAAATACATAGCTGCATAATATTCTTTTATTTAATTATATTTATAATAAGACGCAATGTACGACACTGAATCTCTTTATATATATATAAGGAGCAAGTATATATATATATATATATATATATATGTTATATATATATATATATATGTTGGAGTATGGGTATATATATATATCAGAGACAAAATCGCCGTCTGACATCAATACAAAACTCTGATCAGCTAGAAGAAGCTAGATGCTAAGGTGTGTTTAATGTAGTCTAATTTGTTTCATAATTTACAGTCAATCCTTAAATGACATTGTATAAATCATTTTTGTAAACAGACTATGCTGGCTATTAAACATTATCTAATACCGGATCTGTCAAGTGGTTGCGTAGCTCAGATGGTTAGACCTTCGTGCTAATAATGCGAACGTCGTGGGATCTTTTCCATGTGTGTCACATTGTTTTATTTTCCTCTTCTTTTGTTATATTTTATACTACAGAACATATTTAAACTTTCCATATTGTAACGGTACATCGACTTCATATCATACATTAATACAAATGCACACACTGATGAATTTCGTACCGTCGTGTCTTCACGCCAAGACCTGTAATCAGATGATGTTTATTTATTCATTTAAAGTGTATTTTACTTGTAGCATAATCAAAAGATATTTATTTGAGAAACGATCCAGTATAATTTGTTCATAATTAAACTCTTTCATTAGATTTCCGAGTTTGAGTGATCACATATTCTAAATATTGTACTCATTCATTGACTGTTTGTACAGAAAATAGTGCAGGTGGACGTGGCTTAAATATTGGATTCATATGGGTTTGAATCACAACGTTCAAAAGTTCCTTGCCAATCAGATTGCTTTAAATCGTAAAATTTAATTATTTAATCATTCCAAACAATTTTAATCTTTTGTTTTCATTTTATCGTGTAGTATTTTATGTTGGCATTTCTCAGAAAGCTTCTTCCTCCTAAAGTGTTTGTGCAGTTCTCATTTTTACATTTCTAGAACACTACATTTGATTGGTACTATAAAGAGCTTATTTTGCTGAGATGCCGTCGAAGGCTAATAAATATATGCATACACACTCATGGATGAAACATGACACATGTCGTCCGAGAATTGCGTTGTAAACGTATTTAACACAGTTGTGCCACGCATTACTTTCGAAAATATTCATTTTATATTACTTTTCATAAATTACAGAAATAATAAGGTGAACTGGCTATATCGAAATGTGGCAATCTATCCCAACCGTTCTTTCAAAGCATATTTCAATTCCTAATTCTATATATTTGTTTCCCTAAAATCTCGAAATCTTTATTGTGTTAATAATGATGAGGAAGAGAAGGTCAATGCTAATAATGAAAAAGGATGAGTGCAATAATAATAATAATAATAATAATAAATTCCGTTTTATATTATTTCTGACCCTTGACAGTAGTTTATCTATCGCTTTTCATCTTGTACATTTGTCAACCGTTATTTTTGTACCTTTTACAAACCGTTCCATTCATTTCCTATTTACTTTATTACTCTGTTGTTCACTAATAACTGTGGGCATGCAGATGACATTGTATTCAATGAGATTGGTGAACATACCAACGACATTTTACAGAATAATGATTAAAGAAAGTGGAGGATTTGAAACTGTAGGTCCAGTGTCTACAACTTAGACACAGATAAACACTTATACTTTTATGTTCGGCTTTTATATCTTTGTATACAAAGAATAATATATATCAACAAAATCAAATTAGCAAGACCAACAAGGCTGAAGATAATGTAAACAGATTAATTGAAGATATCTAAAATTATGTAGGAATTAACATGTGTACATGAAATGTTCTTGAGTTTGCAAACGTTCAAGCTCTAATTTCATTTATTTATGGAATAAACTGCATGTGATTGTATCTGTCTTTTACTTTCTTTGTGGAGCCTTCAGTTCTCCTCTCTATAAATTTTTTCACCTTATCCTTTAATAGCAAGTCTCGTTTTCAGATCACAATTTCCACCAAACCATGACACACACGGCAGCAGGGTTAAATAAATTCCTGTTTTGGGATTCCAATAACAAAAACGGAAACACTTTTAATGAGAAAACACGAAAACAAATGAACTGTTATCCAAGCACAGACAAGAAGATAGGATGTAAATTGTCTTTCTCTGGTCTGATCGACTTTAATTTTCTTGGAAATTGCTTGGTTTGCTGTGATAAAGCATGCATTAGAGGCCAAAATATCAAATACATCAAATATAAAACATCTGTGCGAAAATCAGTATTTAAAATTATCACAACGGGACGGGTAGAATTTGTCTGTTGCAGCAGAATTTCGGCCATAAAAGACCCCCAAAACGAACATATTATTGAATTTCGTCCATCAAAGACCCTAAAAACGAACATATTATTGAATTATTCTCCGCGTCATCTTTAGTTCAATCAAAATTTGTGAAAAGCTTTTATTATTTAAGTTCATATCTCTGTATCAGACTTTACTAGTTATTAATCATGAATAATGAAACAATCTACACAGTATACCTTTATTATTTTTATTAATCATTTTTTTAAGGCATATACGAAATTATTTTAACAATTCTGCATCAAAACGACTTGTGATCTCAAATATAAGGTAATTAATAAATGTACCTAATTATCCCGTAGAAGTTAATATTGGATATGCTTACATGACTTATTTTATATTTCTTAATTTTAATATTAAGTGGAGGAGATTTCTTGTTCACTAGATGTATACCCGCCATTTTGTCACATTGCAAACTTGGATTCGAAATCGAAATAGATACGCAGAATTAATTAAATGCTGCTTTAGAGTGACTGACACATTATACATGCTTATTTTTAGCCAGCCTAACAACTGGCAGGTTGTTACCAAAAAAATGTTAAAATAGTTTGCAAATGTGATAAAGTAATTCAACAAGAATATAACTGGATGTTAAGTGATACTATATGTACTCGCTTATAACTCTTCCAACACTAGCCCTAATCTGCAGCCGCATCATGCGCCGACAGATTAGTTTCTACATAGCTTGTTCTGCTAACTACTCCTAACAAATTGTATATACTCAGATCTGCCAGCGCATTACGATACGGAATATTTGGGTCTGTGCAATTTGAAGTTGGATTGAACTCATAACAGGGCACATACGGTAAAATAGCCACTGGAATTATTAAAGGTTATATACTGACACTTACTGATTGCTCGATGAAAACGTAATTGCTACGATAATTGTTTAGATCTGATGGTAAATCAAGTGTAAATTTTGTACAACCTACTCAAAGGCGGCTTCGAATAACACGCGTTGCGTAATTTTTTATTTAAAAGTTATGGTGTTACTTTCATTATTTCCTTTTAAGTAATCATCTTGCAGGTTGAGTCAAGAAAATCTGGACTTACTTGTTTCCTTGAAGTTTCTAAGTACATTTAAGATTCATTGGTCGAAAACATCGCTCTTTGTATACCTTCATTATCTCGTGTTTTGCTACGTACTTTACCAGATGTGTAATACACTATTAAGGAATTTAGTATCTACATTTATGTCACATTAATTTTGGGGTCTCTTAAATTTGACAAAGTTTTCTGATGGTTCCTTCACCTGGAGTATGTTTATTATTTAAGCGCATGAGGTACAGTCATAATATCTGAATGGGGTATCTTCATGGTATATCAAGGAGGTAACGTCAAGATATCTGAACGAGGTAACGCCATGAAATCTGAAGGAGGTAACGTCAAGATCTCTGTATACAACATTAATGTCCCCAACTAAAGCGAGCTACACCAAAACAAAACTCGAAATAGGCATATCGTGTAGAAAGTGCATCAAACTTATTCGTCGCAGATTGTGTGCAGTTTGATTAAAGTAATCAGTATTAAAAAAAAAAACAACATATACCCCGATCTGCTCATTATGCTATTGCAGATAAGCGTCTATGTTGTTTGCAGTTACACTCGACATATAATCAAGTATCTAAGTTACTGAGTCTTCTCTGTTATATCTAGATCACGTATGAAGCTGATTCAAAGCCGTAAAGTTACTACTAGAAGTATTATCGCCGAAGGCTTAGAGAGGGCAAATATGCCCATCGTATAACAGGAATACATATAAATAGAACACAGCTATTCAAGGAAACTAACAGTTTTGAGAGAGCTAATAGCCAATTAGTACTATTGAATTATAACAATAGCCAATTAGTACTAAGGAATTATAACAATAGTCAATTGGTACTATTGAATTATAATAATAGTAAATCAGTACTATGGAATTATAACAATAACCAATCAGTACTATGGAATTATAGCAAATATTATATATCTAACTAAACTAATGAATATTTGTACACATTGTTAAACAGAAATATAACCCAACAAGCATCAAAACGATTATAGCATTCAGCGTCCGTATGTTGGACGGTCAATGTTTATGGGCACTTTGGATGGAAACTCTTGGCATAACTATGATATTAGACAATTAGTAATACACACAATCAGCAGTTCTAAAGAGGCGCATTGTCTGCTACGTGCCGCAAGTTATGGATTTTAAAGAAATACATTCTCAGGAGAAATCAGAAGAATGCTTAGGAGCACGCAAGAAAAGCAACAGCAAAACAAAGTCATCATGCATCAAGAGTACATCCAGAAAGTAATCGGCTCAAGTCTGTGGTAATGATCATCAGTGACATTAAAGTAATTCTGTTTTTTTTTTCCGAATTTCTTTTCTGTTATATATTTTCAACAAAAGTCACAGGTCTAAGTACAAAAATTAGTTGAAGCTCATTTTATTTCCAATGCATCAGTCTCAACTGCAATGTTTGATTGAATGTTTTTAATTAATGTGTTGATATATTGAATTTTGATTGCATTTATTGATTGATTGTAACCGAGTATGCAATTCTTTTAAGTATAATCAGCCAAACTATCGACAAATATCAAACGCTGCAGATGCACTGTTCATGTCACTCATCAAATGATTCATTTGTTTCAGATTGCACGCGAGGTTTTATTTAATCCTATTACAATCCTGATAAGTAGATACAAGAATAAAATAATATTAAAAAGCAAATATCAGCTAGTTTCTAAAGCAATCATACTTCACCGTGGACGACCATTCTATCGCTGTCCTGCGGTGTAAAGATTCAGTGACTCGCAGTAGAGCGATTTATTTAAACAAGATTTTATTCATGTGAAGAAGCGCTAGAGCAATCTCCAGACGATATCTTTAAACCGGACTCCAGACATAAAAGCTACACTCTTTTTATTGATCACTGGGATAAGATCTAATGTTTAGAATAATGACAGACAAACTGGAATGTATTTGAGATCACGAGTTTACAAACAATTTCAGGAACGGACGTTTCAGGAAAGTCGCCAGGAAATGAAAACAGTAACACATCTCTACATTAAAAATTTGATTTGATGTCTTCCTCAGTTGAACGTGAAGATTAAAAGAAAAGATCTACTTGTCGTGGTCTCTGAAATTAGTGGCTATGAGCTCTGCCATGAATAGGTTTTATACCGTGGTCCATATCTCCACAAACAAGATGGTAAGGGTGGTGTTACGACTATAGATCTTAACATATGTAACAGAAAAAAATGAAACCTCAAATTTAAATAAAATCATTAAGCAGATTATTTCTCAATAATTCCAATAAATGATTTAAATAAATAGTTCCTCTCAAATTGAAAAACTGTAAATTCTGATCAGTGAATTCCAGAGACGGATATAAAACAGGAAGTAAGTATTTATTTACCAAATCCTTATTTATACACATTTTCATTTGACCAATAATTTAATAAAATGTGAATATTTCCAAGGGGAAAAAAACTTAGCCTATTTGTAAACAAGACTGAACTTGAAGCCAAATGCTTGTAAACTCTTTGTTTACAACTTACAATTATGGACAAAAGTTACCTATGGAAATATGTTGTTTACAATATCTATAACTTGCAATCATGGGTAAAAGTTAAAAACACAATACAAATTAAATATACTTAACAATTGTTTATATGATCTTTATCTAAAAGGATGGATATATTTATGGGGATGGCCTACGAATAATTTCTTCTTGATGATTATAAACATCATTTTTCTAAGTTAATTCTTGAGCGAGAATTTACAAGCTCACTCTTTGATCGAAATATATCAGGTTGATGAAACAATATGTAATGTGTTTTTAGAGGAATGCCATTTTAATAATATATGAAACAATTCTGTTAATTTTGAATTGTTAACTCAGAGTATTTTATCCCTCCATCAATGAATCTACGAAACTAAAACCGCCGGTAGCATACCGATTGTGTTACAGGAAACGCTCGTGTAAGTTTATTGGAATGTGATTTGTACATTATATGTATAACAGTACATGCATATGTTGCAGAGAGCTTCGCGAAAGTGAGGCATAGCATCGCAACTCCACAGTGACTGAAACACATGAAATCATTCACAGCATCACTGCGACTAAATGAGTGAAAAACCCATGAGATAACATATAACATCGCTACTTCACATTAAGTGATATTACTCATAGCATCGCTATCTCATATAAAGTGAAACGCCTGATATTACTCAAAGCATCGCTATCTCATTTGGAGTGAAACTCCTGATATTACTCAAAGCATTACTATCTCATATTGAGTGAAACGCTTGATTTTAGTCATAGCATCGCTCTCACATGGAGTGAACGATATGAGTTTACTCAAAGCATCACTACTTCACAGTGAGATAAAGTTCTAATATATAATTGCCCTCAAATTTTCTATTGGCTACGTATTTTTACTCTTGATTTCATTCATCAATTTCTACTTCATATTTGTATCATCGATTAATTTATTCTTGACTAAAACTACGCATTCTAACCAATTCTCTCTTGTCTACAAATGTGAAAAGGCCTGTTGGCTTTACTTTTGTCATGTGGTGTGGATTTAAGACAATATTATCGCAAAAAAATTCATATTTCGAACACTGACAGGCTTCTTCAGTATTAATATTTGTTTCAGGTACCATATCAACCATCAGTTCGATGTATTAGAGCTCTCTATTTCCCCCTTTATCTCAATGTTATATCACCCTCTTTTTTCATATACACAAGGACATACAGTTTTTTAACCTCGTCAAATATAGTGTTTAGTTTTATTCAAAATTGTTACTTTTAGTTATATAAATGTAAGTGTTCACATACAGGACGAGGAACAAACAATTAATTCAACATGGGATTGATTGGTTAGTATGAACACACATTTAAATCAACATGGGATTGACTGGTAAGTATGAACAAACATTTAAATCAACATGGGATTGACTGGTCAGTATGAACACACAATTAAATCAACATCGGATGGATTGGTCAGTAAATAGTGTTTTTCTTTCTTTTATTCAATCTATTTCGAATATCTGATATTTTTTGTTATATTCATAGGATGTAAAAAGCAAACATAACATCTTGCCCTATGAAGTTTATATTCTAACCCTAAGACCATTATTATTATTATTATTATTATTATTATTATTATTATTATTGTTGTTGTTCTTGTTGTTGTCATTTCCGTCGCCTTAATTTAGTGTTTCCATGCCACTTGTTCTAGTAAACTTAAAATGGGAAATAACTAATGGATTGATCATACTTCTCAGCGTTTGTAGGTTTAATCCGATTTTTATAATGAGGTGAATGTTTCTGCATAAATTCAAGAAAATAGGTTTCACTGAATAAATAATTTTTAAGGGCAGCATTGATTCTTCAGAAAGCAGGGATGTTGATGAAGAGACGTTTTGGCAACATCCCTAATGAATGAGTCACAACAACTGACTGGAGCAAATGCATAATTTGTCAATTATATACGAAAAGGTACGATTATTGGTACTTCAAAAATAACTTCATCCCCTTCTGCACGACAATGCTTTATGTCCTACGACTAGAGGGGAAATTTGGATGATGATACAAGATCCAGTTGCTTGGCACTGAAGCTGTTAAATCACGACATTCTATCACTTTGTCAGTTCAGCAGAATCCGCCACCGGACATTAATTTACTGCTAATGAGCTACAATTCCGCTTAAACTTCGCACATCTTGACTTGTCTATGTCTTTCTTTGGTAATGTAATGAGTCATAACATGACAGCGACATAAGCCATGTTAGGTTTCTTGAGTCGTATGACACAATTATAAACCCTACAGGAGGTGTAGAAGATTCTCATGTTTATACAAAGATAAGAGGATTCAATAGCTGCACAGGCCAGATATCACGTGGCTTGTTATGCGCAGTGAGTCAGTAATTGTTACTTAAAAATAGAGCGTTTAAGAAATTAAACAAGGAAGAAGCTATTTCCTCAAGCGCTTTACAAATACTTTCGAAGTCTATCACGGTCTATCCGCTTTATGGAATTGCATTTGATATCTCAAGGATCATACAGCTGTATGTGACAATGAACACGATCAGTTTCATAGTATTATGATTGGGCAAGATATCTTCTATGCATGCCATGGCAAAATCATTACAACTAAATATACAGGTCTGCTATTTCTGGTCGCCATTTGACTTCTGGAAAACATCCATCGAAGAAGGCTTAATAGGAGGCGAACACAATGTTGCTGCTGCATTCTCAGAGTCGCCATATTGAGTAAACAGTGCGTTCAGACACTGCAGTATATGACGTGGCTTCCTATTGGAGTAAACGAATGGTTGCTCTATGTCAACCAGTTTTACTGCAAATAATTAGGTCAGATACTTGCCAGGCGCTCAGGTTTTTAGGCGCTGACTATCTGTGATTTTCCACTGCAAATTTTGATATTTAGAACTGACTTACAAAGCGGCATTTAGCTAATATATCTGTACATTATAATACGAATAAATAAATGACAAGGTGAACTGTCCTATTTATAGTGGCTCTCGATTGATTGTCTGAGAATTTTGGCGCGACAGTTGGCATTTGCAAGTTATTGGTTGTTTTGCAAAAACAAACAACAACAAATGAGAACATTTTTCTTAAGTCAAATAGTCTGACATTTTACATACCACGGTCTTATTTTTAGTTATTATTGTGGAAGAGATATCGTGCACATTAACACTGCATTTCGACCCCAAAATATCATGCATGGGTCTAAGTGGATAGTATACGTACACGTTTGCTGATGACAAAAGATCATGCTTTGAAATAACTAATGGAGCTGGTTATAGGTAGATATTACACTTGCATCTGCAACAGGATGTACCTTTGTGCATGATATGCACATGTACTAAGATGCTCAGAAGGATAATAACGGACGGGTTAAGTTGTATGCCAAAGCCTACACAGCAAAGTCTCTTCATGGATGACGTAGACGGCAAAACTGAGTAATTATTTACATGTCATTATCATTTTGATTGACACGCTTGCATCATGACCATTCTGGAATAACCAACAACGTACACAATTGTATAGCTGAAACAGTATGTAGTGTTAACATGTTTTCCACACATATGTACCTTTAAATTGTTTGCTTAACTCAAAAATAATGCATGCTTCAACGTTTATTTCAGGCGATTTTTACTTCATTGTAAAGTATTTGTTTTTAAAAAATTGCATTTATGGTTAAAGCAAGAGTCTTAACACCAGATTTTATTCGTCCTACAGCATACATTTAAAGTATTAGAATGTGTGCACACCATGTTAACAATGTCAGAATGCAGCTACAATATGCGCCAATTTCTATAACCAAGACAGGTCTGGAATTAAAATTCGGACACAAGGAAATCAGAAAAGTCATAGTCTACAAGATGATAACATCTTGGTTTTTACTCCTGATCTGTCATTGTCAACGTTTCGGGTTATCAGTTACTTACTTGCTTGTGTTTAAACTCTCTCTCTATATATATATATATATATATATATATATATATATATATATATATATATATATATATATATATATATATATATGTGTGTGTGTGTGTGTGTGTGTGTGTGTGTGTGTGTGTGTGTGTGTGTGTGTGTGTGTTATGTACTAGACAGATATATGTTCATTCAAACATATATGGTGAGCTTATTTGCATCGAATACGTTCATGAGTCCAACAATGTACTTTTACAAAGTATCATAGCCCAAGGCATGAGACCTATAATTATTAAACTACTACCCCATCTCGGTTAGTTGTGTCTAAATCACATTTTAGTTTGCAATTAATGCAATAACTACTGAAAGAGGAACTCGCATTAATTGATTAATTTCCTTGAGATAAGAAATGGTCTCGTTAGCGTAAGTTTAGCCAAAGTTTTTAATATCTTAAAAAGTTACTACATCCTAATATAGTTCGTGTATTTATTAAATGTTGATGTTAGGACACGGAATGGTAGTGTATTCTTCATTCCCCCATGCATGTCAGGTAATATGCGGTGAAAGATAAACACGATTCTTATAGCTTGGTCATCTATTATATCAGCAATGATATGTCTTCAGTTTGGCATTACCAAAGTTTCAATATATTGTGTCTCTTTCACTCATTTCATGAACATAAGGGACACATAAAACTTATTTATGTGTTTCTGTCGATTGTGTCATCTGTGATACTTGCTATTTTGCAAAACGCAATTATTAAGGTCAATGGGTAATAAGGAAAGGAATTACACAAAATATATACTTGAGTGTCATTGATCAGCTGTAGATGACTAACTCGTGCCAACGATACCATACAGTTGTTTTCCAAATGAATAATTAGCAGAGATACATTGCAATAGAAAGGTATTGGCTGGATGATGCAAAAGAGATTGATTTGTTGAGACGTTAACATATCTTTGTACCTGAACCACGCGAATTCCAGGTAATAGCTAATGTGTGTGCTTTGTTTACTAATTTACTGTAACCATGTAGAAAATATGTAATGGTTGCCGTTTGTTATCGGAATTATTACATTTAAAGTTAAAAAGCAAACGTTTAGTTTCAGTGTGAAAATGAATTATTCACAAATTTATGGCAAACACAAATGCAGAAACAAACTTTTATTTGGATCCATTTCATATTTTAATCGAACATTTCATTACAACACTCCATCCATATGAAATTAACCTGTTTAAAACATTGATTTTATTATATACTTAAGAGTGAAATATAAAATTATTGGCCTCATAGTTTTCATACTTTTTATTCCTAGTTTTTCACATGTGAAGATATAAGATTTCCCATCATGCGTCGACGTGAGTACTTAAAAAATTTGTACCTAACCACAAAACGAGTATTGCGTGAGTTAGATCAAATACATAGAAAGTGCCTTACATTTTAGATACGGAAATTAATCTTTGATAAAGAAATTTGACTTAACGCAGTTCGCGTATCTCTAAAATTGTGTCCCTTGCTACCTTGAAAAACGACAAACCCTCTGCAATGCATTGCCGATTCAGATCTGTATTGTTATTATATAGGGTCAATAGTTTGCAAACTGACAAAAATATAATTTACTGTGACAGATTAGGTCACTCAAATCCTGCTGATTTCTTAACTCACGTATATGTAAATGATCGGTTATGAAAGTGAGGTGGATTTACGAAAATGGGGTTTGGGGTGAGCGTGTTGTGTTGAAAAGTGAGTTTAATATTCTAAATTTAAATTGCAAAGCAAGTCTGGAATATAATAAAGAGAAAATGTATTTTTTGTTCTATGTTAATAGCGGATACGTTTCACCTTGAGATACTAAAAACTATAAATTTTAACTCTTGTCTTAGCCAATCGTTTAAAACAACATGCTGTTGGTACCAGATGATAAAATATATCCGGTATTAACGTAGGAAAAGGTAATATCATTTACATATGAAATGAATTTGATGTAAAAATGACCCTCATCATGGTTCTGTTATTGTGTCTTAGTTTTTATATCAGGGAGAAGTAAACAGAATTATTCTTTCCAGTCATAACATCAGTCTTTGTAGGAATCAATTTTAGATGTGTTTCAGTTAATATTTGAGAGGATTTATTTATTTATATTATTCACAAGAATTACAAAATGCTCAACAATACTTTCGGACTAAATTAATATTTTGGGATTATTGTGAATTAATTTAGAGACATTTTGGATAATACCATTTTGAAATATCAAGACTGTTAGAACATCAACACCATTCAAGAAGATATTTACATCAACACCGTCAATACTTGAATTTATTCGGAATGTCAATGGAATTCATTCGGAATATTCTATACGTTTGGACGTTAATTCAGAAAACTCTAGGTTCCTTTTAAAGTTTTACTTTGTATTCTACGGACATAAATTATTTATTGAATTTTACATAACATTTTGGTTCTCTCTCTCACTGCTGTTACTTAGTTTAAGACCATAGAGTCGTAACAAAATTTGGTCGTCCAGGATACGAATTTCTATAAAATATTTCCGAACACGTCAATTTGTTTTCAAGATTTAAATTAACCGTGTTTCGGAACTATTTAGTTCCCGATAGTTTTATGTCACACATCTGAGAATTCTTTAGTGAAACCAACAAGCTTTTACAATGTCATCTAAAGTTGAGGTTTTAAATCCTACCCAAGAAGGGTTAATTTTCATGAAAATACGATGAATTGCTCAGCTTGCCAGACAATATGAACTTTCTGAAGCGAAGCAGGAAATAAAAACAAAATTGAGACAATTTTTGGTGGAAAATAATTTTATGGATAAAAGTGTTTTGGGTTTGATTACGTATATATTTGGCTCTGAAATTAAATTAAAACAACTGAAACTAAAATCGCGGATGGAAATATAGTTAAGAAAGTTTCAGCTTTAAAACAAAATAATCGAAATTTAACATCACAAAAAAAGGAAAAATACAATTGCAGAAATAAGATGAAGGAGAGATTAAGAGAAGAGAAACATGCAAATGCAAATGCAAGTTCCAAACTAGAAAGAAGAAAGAGAAAGAAAAGAGAGACAAATAAGAAAGCAGAAAGAAAATGAAGAAAGAACTGCAAATGCAGAGAGAAAAAAGGAAATTTAGATTAGAATAATTAGAGCTGGCAAGCAGAAATCACTCTACCCCATTCGCACACACGTTCAGGTTTTAATGTTACCAGAAATAATAGGTTAGTACCCCATTTAAAGAAGTAGATTGATATTTTCCGCATTTTGAGAAAATTGCTGAAAATTTGAAGTGGCCAAGAGAACATTGGACTTTATTATTGCAAAGTTTATATTTCACTGTAGGTACAGCAATGTGCTAATTTTTATTTGGTAAATAAATTTTTCTTCAAGGGTTAGGAGTTTGTACCTGAGGCATATCAACAATGGTTTAGGAACTGTAAAAACAAAACTATACAGACCCATGTCGAATTTGCAAGGGAAGGAGCACAACTATTTGATAGGTGGTGCACAGCCAAGAATGTTGATCAAGATTACGATAACCTTATACAGCTGATATTAGTTGAAGAGTTCAAGAATTGCGTCAATAGTGACGTCAAGACCTACTTTACCTTGCTGAGCAAAAGGTCAGAATTTTAGAAAATGGGGCCCATACACGTCATGATTATTCCTTGGAACACAAAGTTTCATTTGTCAATCGGTCTTCCTCTGAGCAAGTTTTTTGGTAATAAACCCATCTCAGTCTCATAAGAATACTTCCAAATTTTAACCTGGCACAACATTTAGGAATAAAACTTCTGATAAGACTTATCAGAAATTTATATCTCTTCTTATGTGAGCTTTTCTTAAGAAGAAAGAGAGCGTTATGTCGGATTGCTAGAGATTGGAAAATAAGCAAAATAATAAAGACAGGGCTAGTCCAAATGCATTTATTTCTAAGACATCAAGGTCAGGGTCAATTATTCAAAGCAATACATATGGTAGGTCAAACAAACTCCAATCTGATTTTCTTATGGAGAATTATAACCAATGTCGAAAGCTTATATTTCACTTATTGGTAACCCTGCCAAGCATATCCCTATTAAAATATTTCGGGACACGGGAGCTTCTCAAAGTCTGTTATTATATGTACTTTGCCTTTATCGGAGATGTCTTCTTCTAATGAATGTTCTCTTATTCAAAGAGTAGAGAGCGGCTTTTCTTAATGATCTTCTCTATTGCTTAAATTTGTCATGTCTTATTATCAGGACCCGTGACAGGCGGAGAGGTAACTTCTTTAGCCATTGAGGGTATTCATTTTAAGCAGGAAATAACTTAGCAGGAGATAAGGTTTTGATTACTCCATTTTCAACTAATAAGCCTTGTTTAGATCAAAATTTTGGTCCTGTTGAAAATGAAGCCATTGATTTATACCCTTCTTGTGAAGTTATTAGAGACAAGGAAAAAGAGCTCATATGAATGATGTTGATCAGAAAATTCTTCCTTAAGCTATTGGTTAGTCTACTGATGGGGACACTTTTGCTACTGGTATGGATCAATCACGAGCTATTGATCACTGTCATCATCTTTATACTACACATTATCACTATTCTAATCAGGGTAACAAAGGACAATCACTCGTTGTCAAACAAGAACAAGATACCAAAACTCACAGTTTGTTTCAGAGGAATATTAGCGAAACTAAGTATCTGTTTGTTATTTTGTGCAAAATGGTGTCTTTATGAGAAAATCGAGACCACCTGATGTAACCGCTGATGACGAGAGGTTAGTCGAGCTCATGAAGCTATTTGGCTAGTCTTTTAGGGGTTAATAAGAATTATCACAAAGTCTTAAATCATTTTATTAGAGGAAAATTAAAAGTGACTTTCTAAAAAATGTAGATCATATGAAACTTGTCGAATAGTAGGAAAGTCCAACCAGAAGATACCTAAGGCTCATCTGCAACCAATTCTTGCATTTAACGAACCATTTCTCAGAATAAAGGTAGACTGTCTCGTTATGGCAGAAATACAGAGGAAGGATTTTTCAGCGTGGCGGTAGAGCACTGACTCTCTCGCCCATGCCTCAAAGTCCTCTTCAGGCTAGGTACTATGGTCCTTATAAAGTTAGAAAGAACGTGAGTGACTTAAATTACATTATTAATAATAATGTTAATGTTGATAGAGAAAGAGTATTAATCATGCAGTCAGTTTAGTTGTACCTGTCTCACACAGAGGATTTCATCTTCGCTAACCAATGTTCCAATATTATAACCCTATCTACACCTTGGCGTATCGAGCAGATATTTCTGTGCTTCGGGTCTGTGAATTCCATTGGATGCGGCGGCAAGCCACAGCATCCAATCAAAATTAATGAGTTCAAATTTGAACACTGTTCCTCTATGATCGAGGCAAGGGTGCACACAACTTGAATGCACTGACAAATAAGCAACTTTCTACTGCCGGTCTGTGTTTGTATAAATACCTTTCACTCAAATACACCTGAAATGGCTCTCCTCTGATACGTAGTCATGCTCTCGATGTTAAATTTACAAAGTATACTTTATAAGTCAATCGCCTGCGCCATTTTCGGAAAATGTACAATGCACCGCTGGAATATGCAACTGGTTAGTTGACATTACCTACTAAGGGAGGCAACTTATGAAATCCAATAGATGTCGCTAGGATAAAGCACCAAAATATTTGTTGGATCCGCTAAGGTGTAGATGAGGTTGTGATATCGGAAAATTGGCTAGTGAAGATATGAGACTTTAAGCGACGGAATGAAATCGGATTGCAGTAATTTGGTATAACCAATCTTCGGAACAGAAATTAGAAATAATCTGGACCAGAACTTCACGTCTGCAGCCACAAGAAAAGAGAGAACCAAACCAGCTATTATTTGAATATGAGTACTCATTTCCAGATATTCCTACACGAACAAATAATATCTAACATGACGTTGAAGTTGTAGATTGCACATCTCTGAAGCGGCATCCGTATAGGATGAAACCTCTCAAACAGAAATGTTTGAAAAAAGAAATTAGTATCTGCTGGAGAATTATTTCATAGAACCAAATAAAAGTGACTGGAGTTCATCATGCGTTTTTTGCAGAAACCAAACAGTACTTTCCGCGTGTTCACCGACTATAGAAAATTAAATAATGTGATCAAAACAGATTAATTTCCATAGCTAAAAATCGATGACTGCATCAACAAATTTGTCACCAAATTTTATATTTGGAGAGAATTATGGCAAATTCCACTGAAGGAAAGGGCAAAGGAAATTTCGGCATTAATAACCCCAGATAGACTTTATCAATATAAAGAGATGCCGTTTCGGATGTAAGGTTGGCCTTGTACTTTTCTGGTCTAGATAATTGTGACGCTTACATCGATGGTGTCATCATTTACAACGACAACTGAAAAGATCACTTGGAGACCATTTGGAAATTCCTTAATGGACTGTGCGATATAAATTTAACATTTAATTTAACCAAAAGTGAGTTCTACCCAGCTTGCGTTACATTTCTTGGACATATTGTGGAACACGGTGAAGTTATACCCATATAAGTTAAGGTCAAGGCTGTCTCTGAATTTCCTGCACCTATCAGAAAAAAGCAATTGATGCAGTTCTGGGGTATTATCGTAAATTTTGCTCTTATTTTTCCATAATTGCAGAACACCTGACCCATGTGTTAAGTACGAAAACCAAGTCTTTTTGGTCTGCAAAATGTCATGAGTCTCATGATAAGAAAAAGGCCATACATAAGAGTGCACCAGTTGTTTCGGCTCCTAATTTCAGTCAATCATTTAAAATGTTTGTTGATGCAAGTGATGGTGGGGTTGGTGAAGCATTGATTCAAGAAGACAAAATTGGTGTAGGTCATCCAGTATGCTATTTTTCTAAAACAACAAATAAGCACCCAAGGAACTATTCTACAATCGAGAAGGAATGTTTGGTTTTGATATTGGCCTTGCAACACTTTGAAATATTTAGTCCCTTCTCCGATTATTGTATTCAGTGACCACAACCCTCTTACTTTTGTTGGCGAGATTAAAAATAAAATTAAGAGATTATTAATCTGGAGTTTGGTGTGGCAGAAATATGACACTGACGTCATGCACATAAAGGGAAAATATAATCTAATTGCAGGTGCGCTTTCTTTGAATAGAAGTATAGTGTTGCTTTGTGTATATTTTATGGCATTCATTAGAGGACATCTTATGTAAGTTTTAATCACGTGTATATTTGGCTAATAGTTAGACGAAATTTGTATTGTATAAATCCTTCGTTTTATGAGGGGAGGTGATGAGTATGTTTAATTTGTATTGTTTGTTGGTTTTTTTCTTTATGATTACATATTTATTGTATTTTGTAATTTACCTTAGTCCAATATCAAGGTCACTGTGTAGATGACCAGGGACATTGATTTTGTAGTACATAACTAACACTGTCTGCGAGAAAAGATAAAATATCAGTATCATTATCAATGGAAGGAAACATGTTTATGTTAATGTGAGTATTGGTCATTGGAATTCTCCTATATTAGGCTAATCTTCCACATTGGAAACATGAGGAAAAGATCGCCTTGAAAAGCAATAGCATTTATGTCAAAGTCTTCTTTCCCAAACTGTAAGTCTAGACTTTAATTTCGGAACGTTCATCATTACAATAAGTATTGCAAAGTAATCAAGACTGTGTAATTTCTGTGTACTGTTTCTGTTCAGGGTTACTCTGAAATTTCCTTCTGGATGAGATTTAGAAAAGCCATGCCAAACAAGTTAGGTCTTATTTGGTCAACAGATCGTTCTCTCGGTGATTTTGTTTTACTTAAAAATATTTTGGTTTTCACAAGAGAAAGCTCGTCGCGTAAAACGTCTATTTAAATATTCAGATATGCTTAAAACTTAATTTTGATATTGTGATAGGAACGTACTTATGTACACGATAACACGAAATAACTTATTTTATCAGTTAGATGATGTATAGCATATTTTCACTTCTACGATATTAGAAATATTTTATCAAAAGATGAAATGTGATTTTACTTGAACAAAATATTCAGGATTCTCAGAAATCTTTCATCTAGCTAATAACAGTAACACGGGTTGGCAGTTTCAGCCTGGTAAAGCAACCCATCCAGTAACATCTTTATTAAAATCTAGACATTTTGGATTTAATTTTGATTTCTCATGTCTCTAATTAATCACCTATTGGACATTGGTCACACTTTCTAATTTAAATTTCCACTTTCGTGACGCTGTTAGTCATTTCAATCGGATTGATATAAATAGGACGTTCCTTTGATTGGAACATTTAGCTGATGGAGCATCATCAGTTGGAAATATACTCGCCAAAGTGGCCTACATCGTGTGTTCCTCCCGGCAATGAGGCAAAATAAAGAACGATGAGTGGCAATCAAAAGATCAATTTTACATAAACTTTAATAATCTGTAGATTTCACCTTGAACCTAAACTGGCTTATGTTCGTGAATGTTTCGATTCCGATATCTACCTGAACTCCATTGCTATTTCCATGGTGACAGACGGTGCTTTACTGTATTTTGTTAACATCCATATACGTAAAGCTTTGAACTAGGATACAATTGGCATCAGTCAAAGATGATAGCATTGACGACAAAGACATTTCTTATTGAACATTCACCCTCAATAGCACTATACGAATCTTGATAATCTTCATGGGGCTGAATGTTAATTATCTACATCGGACTAATTTAAATAGGTAACTACTCTTTGTTTAAAACGTTGTTTTTTGCAAGCAATGACTTATCCATATATTGGAGTGCCTAGTACAACATATTACATTCCAGATTACAAAAAAAGAAATATTCATTCTGCAGGCAACTATTATTCATGTTATCTTGGAAATGAACATGATTGTTTCATGTGCATGTTTTGCTTATGTATTTATAATTTAAGAACAATTATAGCGACCATAAAAAGCCCTTTTTTAAGGACATTAGTCAATATCATCATGTTTTAAATTGCTGTTCTCTAGTCCATAGAGCCAGTCCGCTCAATTTAATAGAGAAAAACTAATTAGAGATAGCCATATAGGAAAATTTGTATCAAAAACGTGATTCTACTCTATTCCGAAACAATCAAACATACGAAATAATTGATTTCAATCAATCGACTAATTAGAGAAAATTAAACCCACTGCACGGTTGCATAGCATAACTATATGCTGACTAATTTTACTAAAACTTAACCATACTTATTTCGTATCACTAAATTTATGACATAGTAAAATATCTTGAAGGTACATGGCTGATTTTATTTGTCTCCAGTCAATCCAACGTTTACTGCAACGGTTAAACTGACGCTGAAAGCAGTCTTATTAATTGAAAATCCTTGCATTTCCAAACATTTAATTTAAACTAAAACTCATGGGAGTCTAGAATTTAAACGAGCAGTAGAGCATCAAAACCTGTAATTTAATTCTAAATTGCTTTACGAATCTTGGGTTTATTTATTGCAGTTTTTCCGCACGAGAGATGGTTAGTTTGAACTGACACACCACTGCACATAAACATACATCAATTCGAATGATTTATTGCTGCAATAAAACTCTGGCTAAACTTTGAACTCAAGAATCTTTAAATCTAAACAATATTTGCTTCAGCTCTTTGCAAAATTAAATCACTATGGTAAATTCCAGAGGAAATGAATGTTTCAGTGTCGAATTAGAAATAATAACATAAATTAGACAAATTAGAATACGACTTGTAATGTGTGCACTATATATATATATATATAT
>JAECUM010006747.1:0-77226 GCA_016617855.1 Megalonaias nervosa | reverse complement strand
AAGCCCTCTGATTTTGCTACAATTTTTTTAAAAATACTTTAAAGCCAAATATATTCCTTTCTGATTCCAGAGCAAAGTTTGTACCATGAGGACTGGGAAACTGGTTCACTATGTGATTGACACAAGACCCCTTGTCTATTATTTTGCACAACCGAGTATTGTTGTATCTCTTGTTGTTAACTGCCCCTAGTTATTCTAACATGTACGAGTCCAGAATATTTCGTTGATTTTGTGTTAAGTGTTTGCTTTGTATACATTTTTTCCTGACGAAGAGCTTCTTTAGCACAAAACATTAAGAAATCATTCTGAATTTGCGCCGTGATCAAATTTGTGTTTATATCCGTACTGATTGGATGTATACTGATTGGATGCATACTGAGTGGATGCATATTGATTGGATGTGTACTGGATGTGTACTGATTGGATGTGTACTGATTGGATGTGTACTGATTGGATGCATACTGATAGGATGCATACTGATTGGATGCATGCTGACTAGATGCATACTGATTGGATGCATACTGATTGGATGCGTACTGATTGGATGCCTACTGATTGGATGCATACTGATTGGATGCATATTGATTGGATGCATACTGATTGGATGCATACTGACTGGATGCATATTGATTGGATGCATACTGACTGGATGCTTACTGATTGGATGCATACTGATTGGATGCGTGCTGATCGAATGCATACTGACTGGATACATACTGACTGGATGCATACTGATTGGATGCGTACTGATTGGATGCGTACTGACTGGATGCGTACTGATAGGATGCATACTGATTGGATGCATGCTGACTGAATGCGTACTGATTGGATGTGTACTGATTGGATGCCTACTGACTGGATGCATACTGATTGGATGCATACTGATTGGATGCATATTGACTGGATGCATACTGATTGGATGCGTACTGATTTTATGCGTACTGATTGGATGCGTACCGATCAGATGCGTACCGATTGGATGCGTACCGATTGGATGCGTACTGACTGGATGCGTACTGACTGGATTCGTACCGATTGGATGCGTACCGATTGGATGCGTACGGACTCTATGCGTACTGATTGGATGTGTACTGATTGATGGTGTGCTGATTGGATGCGTACCGATTGGGTGTGTACTGAATGGATGCATACTGATTTGGGTTGTACTGATTGGATGCATACTGATTGGATGCGTATTAAATGGATGCATATTGATTGGATGCGTACTGATTTTATATACACTGATTGGATGCATATTGATTGAATGCATACTGATTGGATGCGTACTGATTGGGTGTGTACTGATTGGATGCATACTGATTGGATACATACTGATGTACTGACTGAATATGTACTGATTCGATGTATACTGTACTGATTGGATGCGTACTTACTGGATGCATACTGATTGGATTCGTACTGATTTGATGCATGCCTTATTGGATGCGTACTGATTGGATGTATACTGACTGGATGCGTACTGATTGGATGCGTACTGATTTGATGCATACTGATTGGATGCGTACTGATTTTATAATGCCTATAGATGGTCGGCATCCAAATAATAGGACTAACAATGTTAATGGATCACAAAGCATTAGTGACCAGTCCTTAGAGACTAGATTGAAAGAAAATAAAGTAAAATTACATTATCAAAGAAATCAACAAATTATCAGTCTTAAACTCAGTTATACAAATGTCTCTCCTCGATATAAACTTGCACAGAGAGAGAGAGAGAGAGAGAGAGAGAGAGAGAGAGAGAGAGAGAATTTTATCTAGTATATTGTCTAAGATTCATGTTAATGCTACTTGAATATCTCATCTTATTACATGCACACTTTAGGCACGATTCGGACAAATTTTTGAGGATGCAATCTTGTTTGTGCTACCATCTTTAATCACGCACATGAATGTTATATTGTCCATTAGTCCCATAGAATTCTTTATCCATGAAAGACATTTAAGGTACAAAATTGGGATTAAATAGACACTTTGGAATTTAAGGCCTATAATCTATATGAACAAGATTGCCGTAAACCATACATTATACAACCACCCTGTGTTTAATAGTCCTTTACAGGGCTGCTCTACAGATGTTATGAACTTCTGAGAGAGTGACAGGTGTAAGGAGAAGTTGTTTGTATCTGCAACATGCATAATGGAGAGAATGTTGGCATACCTCTATGTTACGTTCATGTAGTGTGGCTGAAATATCTTTGGATATTGTTCTGATATACATTGTACCTGCTTTAAGCACATAGCTAACCAATATGACTGCCCCTAGATGCTCAAAAAGTCAGCCTGAATTACTCTAAAGTACACTATCTTTACCATGGTTAAAATCTGGAAAATTAATATCGCTAGACTAGACAACACCAGCTTCTGAAAGTGCTATGAATGAATTGCCAACTATATAAAATGTTCCAAAAAAAAAAAGATTATTGTCTCTTTCTTTTACAAGTTACCTCTGAAATCCAGGAAGTGAAAAATGGCCATGCGGAGCTAGCAACTTTTTGAAAAGTGCACATATGAAAAGGTAAATAAAACGGATTACTAATCTTTCATTCCATTTGTCATGAGGATTATTATGATATCAATAAAAACAAGATCTGTGATGATTAGTGATTTTGTTAATAAATGACAATTTCATGCCAGAAGAATTATAAAAAAAAAAAAAACTTAATGGCCTAATTAACTCCATTCTTTGATTAGAGAATTGGAAGACAAAAAAGGTCTATTAGCGGTTTGGATTACACTTTGTTGGCGATGATTAAAGGTTTCGCTTAACAAAAGACAATTCCATGCCAACATCCAGTTTGATCAGACTGATGACAATTAAAGGCCCAATTAGTTATTTTTTCAGGATTTCGAGAAGGATCAGAGAGCTGGAAAGAAAGAAACAAACAACATTTATTAGTGGTTTGCATTACTGATGATGTGCAGAAATATCCAATTATATTAAATTCAAACTAACATAATTGGCCAGTCTGATTTGTTCTTCAGAAAAGTAGTTAGTGACCAATCAAAAGTTATTGTAAACTATAAAACGGCACTTTTTCCAGAGAAAATCATTTCACTGCTA
Source organism: Megalonaias nervosa (assembly GCA_016617855.1). Classification (NCBI taxonomy): domain Eukaryota; kingdom Metazoa; phylum Mollusca; class Bivalvia; order Unionida; family Unionidae; genus Megalonaias; species Megalonaias nervosa. The sequence continues at coordinate 74,144 of JAECUM010006747.1, read as the reverse complement.
CATTCTGCGGTGATTTATATATAGAAATTGACTTTGCTGTTTTCGTAACACAAACTTTCTAAAATGGTTAGTGTTTGAACTTTGATTTCTTAGTTACCAACATACTAGTGTATGTTTTCTTTACCTCCAAACATTAAAACATGACATGAGTTGATATGTACACGTACATGTGACTGCATATGTTCATATGCATTGATTGATAGGTATTTGTATTGGTACTGTACATATTAAAATTCTTTTTCTGTGACGACTTTAAAATAGTTATTATATCTCTAGGATAAGATAAATTATAATTACCAAAGACGATTTATCGTGTTCGTTGTTTGCTTTAGTGTATAAGGGACTACTATAAATAATAATATATCACCTGTTTTAACGAAGACAGTGCTGTGTCCATCGAAGGTAGTAAAAATTTGTGCACTTTTAAAATTTGTCACATGTGTTGCTAACCTTGTAGAAATTGTTCTGTTGTAGTGTTTTCATGAAGTAGTGTATGTGGAAGGAGTGGGGTACAGTGTATTGAAGTAAATGCAGCAGTTGTTGGTAGTCGTTCACAGAACATTGAGTGAAATGACCAGAGGAACCTGGTATCCATACATAAATCAACGGTTTACAATTGTTTTGATCTTTTTTCAATCATGATTAATGAAAGAAAAATCTGCATAACAATCTGCACAGTAAACAAAATATTAAACCACTAATTTATAGTTAAAAGTAATCCCACACACACTACATTGTGTAAGACGGAACATGGAGGATTTGTATAAACAATGGTACCGCACTAACAATATCTTCTTTTTCCTTATTTCTCATCTTTCTCCTAACTGCTCCGGTGGTGTAAGTGGTTAGAGCGTCGTCTCTGATACCGGCAGTCGCGGTTCGAACCAAGGCCAAGTCATACCAAAGACTTATTTTAAAAAATGGTAATAACATCTCCCTCGCTTGGCGTTCAGCATTAAGAGGTTAGTGTTATGACTGGTTGGCCCAGTGTCAGGATAATGTGACTGGGTGGGACATCATGCTACATGTCATGATGCCCCAATGCTAAACATCAACATAAACTGCCACACTGCAGATATCGTAGCGGTATGACTGGAGAATTGTTAAAGCTACGTTAACAATTCAAATCACACAAACACACACCTCTATCTTCTTAACTACTGTGAAACTAATGTCTTAAATTTATGATGAGAAGTAAGTTCATCTTAGTGACGTAAATAAATAGGGCTATATTCAACCGACCTTTCCGTGTTGATCATCAACTTGATGCCCTAGATACAAACTGCAACTCTCCAACCACTTTAGTGAAACTTTATGAGTCAACCTTACCTCCACTTTATCACATTTTCATAAGTACCAGACCTGACATACATATAATATACTGAATCTCAAGATAATCAATGTGGTTTCCGCTGACGCAGATATTGCCATAAATGTATCTAAATTTAGAAGTGTGTTTTTCCCAGGGGAAATAATTCCCACAGTACTGGGGTTTTTTTAAAAAAAAAAGTACCAGTTAATTTTTTTGTAAAACATACTTCAAACAGTTAGACAGATTTTAATGTTTCGCAGATTAGACAAATTATATCAATGACTACATGTATACACATATGCTATAGTTGTCTCTGGAATATGTAACATGGGTCATTTTTATCCCAAACTAAACTATAGGCCATAGAGCTTCAATTTTAGGATGCCACATTAAAATGCAGTCTTGTTCATCTTCTGTTCAAACATGTCAATGTTTAGCAGACTTATTTTGATTTTGAAATTTAATAAAGCAAATTAAACCTAGACTGTTGTTTGCAACAGTCTTTTCTCCGAAGGTTAATGCGGACAATATAATTCTATACTGTATTGTTTGTTTTTTTTGTTGTTGTTGTTGGGTTTTTTTTTTTGTTGTTGTTTTTTTTTGTTGTTTTTTTTTTTTTTTTTTTTTTTTTTTTTTTTTTTTTTGTTTGTTGTTTTTCTTTTCTTCTCTTTTTGCAATCACCCAAAATAATTTTTTCTTTGCAAATTAGAATGACGATATGCGGGTTCCGCTTGGCTTGACATTATAAAATATCGAAATCAATCTTTATGCTTTCTTTATTTAAATAGACAAAAGAGTAACTCTTACATTTTTTAAACTCTTTTTCTATACAGGATTTCAATAAGTCGCACTTTGCGTGTGTGGGAGTATTTTCATTTACTAACATAAGTACAGTGGCGTAGTAAGGGTAAATGGCGCTGGAATGATGGTGGAGAATTATTTATTAATTCCTAATGGCATCACTTCATACTGATAAAGTCCGTTTGGAGTTACAAATGCCGAAATATTTGTTTCTCTTTCCTTACATTTGCCAGAATCATTCTAATAAATCAAACTTGGTGACAGATTTTGCATTTTCAATTTTGTCGATGCAATAAGCTATTCTTGGTATTGGAAATGAATCCGATTGGTGACACTGTTTACTTTTCTATTGTCATTACACATACGGAAAGTATTATCCGGTTTAGGCACAAGAATGCATGGTGAACTCCAATTATTTTTGCTTATTTATATGAAATCATTCTTCACCAAATATGAAATTTCTTTTTTTGAATATTCCTGCATAAGAGGAGTCATCCTGAATGTAAGGGTGCAAATTTCTGTCGATCTATGAAGAGCACATTAATTTGGGCAGGTGAACGATTAATTAGATTTATGGGGACCGGTGCGTGTTAAATCGCCATAAAGCACGGATTTTTAATGTCTGTGTCATGTGAGACAAGTGATTCTTAATTAAGCATTCGTTTATTTAACAGTCAGACAGACTGGAAGGTAAAGGTTAACTTCGATCTTGTATCGGAATTGTCAGATTTGAAATTTTCCAGAATAAGTTATTTGGGAATCTTGAGGTCACGCAGACTACAATTTTGGCGCCTAGTTATAAAAGGCTGGAGATATATTTAATCCGGATTGGTTACGCTAAATAAGGGGCATGGTTCCCACACGAAATTTCTTGGTTTTAATATGTTCCATCGCAAAATTTAGTCAGTCTACGTTTTTCTGCAAGAGAAAACAAATGGAGGAGACTCCGAGGTTGAATTTAGAAGAAATTCTCTCGTAAAACATTTATCCAAGGGGCCGAATGTCTGGAAAGACGACGGACACAATTCTGGCGGTAGAAGCGAGCAAAACTTGAAAGCACAAGGTATCTGCGTCAATCTGATGTAATTCGTTGACATCAATATAACGGTTTGCTTGGTTTATTTGCTTATATTTGCATGAATTTATTTGTTTAAATTCGTAGATCAGTTTTCTTGATATGAATACAACTGTGTGAGTTCATCTATCTGAATCCGTGCAATGATATTCTTTATATAAGTTTGACGAATTGTTTGAATGTTTCGTCTTGATTGTTATAGGAAAATAGGTATTCTAAGAACTTCATGCCTTACCTTAGTTGATATGAGTTACGAGAATCCGTGTGAAATCACCGACCTTCGATGATTTCACGTATGATAAAGACTTGAGTGCGTATTGACTGAAATTAACGCTGTTAAGCCATGAAGTGAGATTTCGTGTATGCTTCAGACTTGAATGTGTGTATTGACTGAAATTAACGTATAAGCCATGTCATGAATTTCATTCATTCATTTGTGTAATTGAGACGAGAACGGAACTGTTATGTCTCGTGTGATGATAATGTGAGTCAGGTTAAAAGCCGTCAGGAAATACATTAATCTTATGAAACTAGGTTTTTTTTATGGTCTGCCATGTTTGGCTTGACCAGATAGCCTTTGGTATCTGTTTGAATTCCGATGGAACGATATCTGACATAACGAGAGGGAAGTAATGATCTATTCCCAGTAGGATATCTGACAGGAAATTTAGGTTCCTTCTCTGTTTATTTTGAAAGAGGAAAGTAGCTCCGCTGAACGTATCCAAGACCTGCTTATCCAAGTAACTACGTATCACGTACTTACGTATCCACCTACCCACACAAAGTTCGAGGGCCGAAAGAGGCGAGACAATAGAGAGTTTGGAGAAGAGAAAAGAAAAGTGGAAAGGACCAAGAAGAACAGCCACAGTGAAGTTGGAACGAACCGGAAAAAAACAGGTTATGAAGTTGTACAAGGCAATGAATTCGATTGTTCACTCGATTCTGTGATGAACCAATTCTATCATTTAAAACAGATCGGCTATTTATATAAGTATATTTGTGTTTGAAATTCGGTGAATAATTTATTTCAAAAAGAAGTGTATCTTCCAAATGTAATGGATTATCACGGTTGTTTATGTAATTGATTAAATTGATTTTTTTTCATGTACGGGGGCTCGTGTCATTCTGTTTATATATCTGCTCAGATCTCCATCTATTCCACCTATAAGTGAAAGTTTCTGATCCAGATTGTGTATTAGTTCTGAATTCCGAAGATTGTTAAACCAAAGTTATTACAATTAGATTGCATTCCATCGTTTACATCCTTGCTTTGTGGGACAGGTACAAATAATTGATTGAATAATTAACAGTACTATCTCTATCAACATACTTCTTTGAGGTATTTTTATGACAATGCTGGTTCTGTTTCAGCAATATGACCGAATCGTATTTTTCAAAGTCTGATGATATCTTTCCAAAGCCCCTTGACGTCCAGATTCATAGGCAAACGGTTTAAACTGTTGGCTGCCTAATTCGTTCATAACTTGTTGGAAATGTCCAGAAATAAAAGTTGACCCTTGATCACACTAGATAGATTTGATAAGTCCTAAACGTGTAGAAACAACTTTGGTAAAGCTTTGAACACTTTACCAATATAAATGATTCAAGATCTTGTGATCAGTCGTATTGACTATTAAACGACCAGCCAAGAAAGCTTCATGGGCTAGACTAACAATTTCCTGTTGATATGACCTCGGAACAACAGCGTGATAGCTCACTGACCATTCGTCACCTGTGGGTACCTCAGGTCATCATCATTTTCTCATGACAAGCACTTTCTCAGAAGAAGCCCTTGATCACAAAGTAACAAACTGGAACTCGTGTGGCTTCAGTTTCTCAGATAGCTCTCTGAAACAAACAGGAAATCTAAGGATCTTCTTCCTATTCGACAATGAGTGATTGTCTTTTGTCACCCTGATTAGAATAAAGAAAATGAGTAGTAATAAGACGATCACTATGATCGACACCTCTTGATTGATCATTATGGGTTGCAAACGTGACCTCATCAAAAGTCCGACCAACAAGTAAGTCAGCAAAAGGAATAATTTCTTTGTCAAGATCATTCTCAAGAGTTCTTTTTGCCATTGCTCTGGTAACTGCCAAAGTAAGATACAAATCAGGGCTATCACTCTCAATAGGATCAATGGTTTGACTCAAACAAGGATTGTCAACTACTAGTGGATTAACCACGAACTCATCTCCAGCTAGGTCATTGCCTAGTAATAAATGAATATCCTGTATACATAAGAAAAAGTCGTTTCTCCGACAGTCACAGGTCCTGAAACATAGTCTGATGCCAAATTAACCCAATGGAGAGTTGTTGTTGTTGTTGTTATAGGGTTTAACGCCATTTTTCAGCACAAGATAGGCTGTACATGGCAGCCAGTATTAATGGTGGATGAAGAACCCGAGAGAACCCGGAAAGAACCATTGACCCACGAGAAGCTACCGGCAAGCTTTCTCATATAACCACATTGGCCGAGCCCAAGACTCTAACTCACGCAGACACCAATGGAGAGGAATGTTTAAAATAAACGCACTCTACTCCCTGAATAAGAACAGAGACGGGCAAATTAACAGATAACAAAAGACTCTGAGACGCTCCCGAGTCCCTTAATATTTTAATTGGATTTGGATTGGCACCAATATGTGATATAGAACTTTCTGATATGAATTGTTCATAAGTCTCCAAAATAGAATCAGACTAAGTATATTTGACCCAACCAATTTATTGTTTCAATAAAGACCGTGACCTTGGGGTCTTTGAAATAAGGACATTTTGGATAGCTCCGTCTTTATTCGTTTGCTTATTTTTCAACTAGTAGCAATCAGAAATGACGTGCCCATTCTTTCTACAATAAGTGCAAGTTGGAAGAGATAAAGCTTTGTGATCATTCTTATCAGACTTTTGATTGAAAAATTGTGCCAGATTGAGATTTGGAAATACTCTTGTCCCTGAAAACTATTTCTGGTGACATCAAAACCCGAAATTATGTGTAATGGGGGTGTGGGGGTGTGTGCCTGCCAGTTCTAATTCTTTTAATCTATATTGCATTTCCATATTTTCTTTCTGCATCTGCATTTGTTTCTCTTCTCTCTCTCTCTCTCTCTCTCTCTCTCTCTCTCTCTCTCTCTCTCTCTCTCTCTCTCTCTCTCTCTCTCTGTACATCTGTCTCTCCTTTTCGTCTCTTAGCATTTCCATCACTTCCTTCTGAAGCTGAGTTTTCTTAATGCCAATTCCATGTTTTGTTTTTGTTTTTTTTTATTTAAAAACTCTTCAATTCCTTTAATTCTTATCAAAACTAGAGGCACTAATTTCCAAAATTTCATTTCCCACCAAATACTGAATCAAAATCTTCATCTCTTGATTTCCTAAAGATACTTTCGCTTCAGAAGGGTCATAATGTCTGCAAGCTCACTGATTGGATTGGTTTTTCATGGTGTTTCAGCAATTTTAGCAGTGTGTGTGTGTGTGTGTGTGTGTGTGTGTGTGTGTCAGTGTGTGTGTACAAAGGTAAAACAAACGATAATTGAATTTCAAAAGTCTGATTGAAATTTTGAAGTTTTATCGTCTTTCTGATTTCTATTTGGCAAAGAAACGCATTTTGGTTTACAAATTATGCAAGAATGGTTCGAGTAGCGGATTATTTCCTCAAAATAATACAACAAATTCAAGTCAACAAAACCCATCAGGGAACTGATACTAACGCAAATTATATGAAAGGCTACTCTCATTGGGGATGATTTTTGTCTTTTTTTCTATTTATTTTCTTCTTCTTACGCTGCTTACAATTTAATATTATACTGAAAACAAATTGCTTTCATACATTTGATGCAAAATAATATGTAACCGTGCATCACTTAGGTTTTTCTTCCCGACATAACTAGGTTTTTTACATTGTTTTCTCTGCACTTTTTGTATTTATAATATACTTAATGTTTTTTTATGTCTGCCTCTTGTAAATAATGTAAAAGTACATTTAATTTTTAAAGACAATAATGCTTTCTTCCTTACTTATTGTCAGCATGTTTTTGTTTTGTAATTTCATGGTGTTTGTTTTTGTAATCTTGTCGTTGTTTATGTATATGTGTGTTACCTAATATTACAAAGAGCTTCTAAAGATTAGGGCACTGTACAAAGTCCACGATATTATTATTATTATTATTATTATTATTATTATTATTATTATTATTATTATTATTATTATTTACAAAGGAGAATTAATAGCCATTTATTATACAATATATAATAGTTTAATATTATTATAGTTTTAAATTAACTTTTAACTAGAATGCTTTAAAACGAAATAACAATGATTTAGCGTAAAGGTGCCAAGTTCATCAGGGTGCTCCAAAAACAAATCGAGGGGATCTCCTCAACATCAACAACAACAATGGCGCAGATCAGCACTAAGCAGAAGTTCCTATCACTAATTGAAGATGTCGAAATAGTTGCGAGGTGCTTGTTGCATTTAACATCAAATGCAGTTATCTGTAAATCAAATAGTTTCTGTTAGGGAAGAACATTTTGCTTATATATGATGAAAAAGACGTTAAGTTTATGTGAAAATGAATTTGTAGGTTCCTATTTTCGTTCGGCCACATACTTTTTAACCAGGTTACCTGCCTAGTCTATTTTCCTTTACTACGAAACAGTATAGTTTGGACTAATGCATGTGCAGGTCGAGTTAGTATGTGATAAAAATACTGTTTCTATTTCAGTACGCCAGGCTCAGGAAAACCAAATTTCATGCACTTGTGCTAGTCGTACATTGTAAGCCATCGACCCTGAGATTTATGTTTTGGGGGTCGAGGTCTTACTGCCAAAATAACGGCGCTGTCTTACGTGTTTCGATGTCGATTAACATCAGAACGATAATTCATATTTTCAGAATATTCCACACACTTGGCAGTCCATATTGACGCTTTTCTACAAATTAAAGTCTTAATGTTTTAGTCAGACTTTACTTACACTGATGTCTTTCTTCTGATAAATTCAAATTTTCACGCAAACAAATGGACCTGTTTTGAAGTTCCATTGGCCTACATTTCAGTTGCATGGAATGCGATGGAAGCCGGGAATACCAAAATCGGTTAAAAGGATGATAAGAATCTTGAATGAAATGAAGCTATCTAAGCACTTTCTTCATTATTAATATATTTTTCTTAAGGAATGCAAGTTGATTATGTTCTGTAGTGTTCTGTGTACAGTTGCACAGTAAATCTGAGTAACAAAATTTATTCTTAATTCAAAGTAACTAAGTATAGTCTTAAAAAATATACATTTGCACAGTAAATCTGAGTTACATAATTCTTTCTTAATTCAAGAAAAGAAAACATACACAAGAACTAAACATATAAATAAAAAAGCCTAGAGATTAATTTAATCCTGAATCTGTTGCATGACAGGTCACATTATTTTCACTTGACATACAATGAATGATATGTTGGAAGATGATATTTCTTTGTTTATCTTATGACAGTCAATTGGAAACAAAATTTTGGACTGTTAAAGTAAAATTGAATTATCAAATTTTTTTTTCTTTTGAGAAAACCACTAATTTGCTGGCTAGATTCTAATTCTTTGCACACTATATTGTAATTATTATAATCCAAATTGTGAGGCAGACACCAGTCACAGTATGATTATTGTTAGTGACCATCAGCTATGTGAATAGTCTTTGTAAAATTTAATACACTGCTACCATATAAATAAGATTGTATGGAATAATTTCCTATTATATAGTGTCTTGTAGTCCAGTAAATGGGTATTTGTCATGTGTACAAGGGTCAAGCTAGACTTGAATGTTAGGGAGAAGTGACTTCTCCTTTTGGGCAGAATAGGGAGAAGTGAGAGCTCAACAGGGAGAAGTGGATGCGAAGCAAGAAATACAATATATATAATGATATAATGTGTGTTCTCTTATTTGAATTCATATCTGTATTTAACACTGGATTTAAGCAATACTTTTTTTTCTAGTAGAAAATTTTCTTAGTTATTTTTGCCATATGACTCTAAAAGAGAATAGTAGAAACTGCATTGTAACAAAATTTAACTGAGTAACTAGATTACATTATTGTAATTGAAAGTTAGTAGAAATGCTTAATCAACTACCTTAATCAATTTTTTTTATATTTTTGTATTTATTTTTTTTAAATACTTTTTAAAAGTTCACAATAATGGCACTTTCAAAGATTTCTAAACACGTTTGACACAACCCCTGTCCCATGTACATGAGGACAAATGCACAAGTGTCGTCATTTCTTTGTTGTGGATAAAACATTACCATAACTATTCATACATAATACACTAAAATACATAAAATTACAGACATTGCTCATTTATAGTCGGTATATGAACTAAACCCTCTTTCCAACCGAATCAACACAGACGTGAGTGCATCTAGTTTTAGAAGGAAGTGTTTTCGTAATGTAATCATTCACTTTATATAGCTTCATTACAACAGTCCATGATAGGATTGCAAATTTATGGTTTATTTATTTGACTACGTACTTGTATTAATTTTAGGAATTGATTAAATATTATCTGCTTCGCAGCTTTTTTCCGTATTTTTACAAATATGAGTCACATCAGAAAACAACTTTGACCTCACAATGCTTCTCGCAAATTCCACAACATAGCATTGTCTCATATGTTTCTGACCTATATAATCGCATTTTAAAGTTAAATCTTAAATAACATAATACCTAGGCTTTGCTTTCTATGAATTGTATATTTTTCTGTATATATTTGCTCGATGATTTATGAAAACAGACAGTAGCGATGTCTGCCATTTTTTCCCTGTTACTAGTACACTTCCAGTTTCAAACTAATTTTATGACGAAGTAGTGTACAAGAGGCAGTTAATATATCCAGATCACCGATTCAATTTTTAAAACACAAATTGCTACATACATACTATTGTTAAAGTTTCGAAACACAAGTTTGTATATTTTTGTCATCGAAGGATAACATGCATAAATCAGGTAGTGATAGGGGCCTTAGTTGCCAACTCGGGAAATGGTTAATGGTCAATCAGCTATCAAAACACATGCCTGTGAATGTGAAAGAGGTTTTTCAGCATAATTGATATCAAAACTAGGCCTAGCTACTAATGGATTGAAGAATACCTTTTGCTACAACACAATACTAGAATAAACCTGCCTAAGGAGAGGGGGCATCTCAAAAGGTATAATTTGTCAATGTTCCTCTAAAAAAAATCGCAGAGCGAAGTCATTTTCGCATTCCTAACAGAAGAAGGCAAAGTTTACATTATTTAGGCGACTTAATCGCCCACTTCACCTGGTAGCATGACCCCTGGTGTAGTTGCGTTTACATCATTCAGAATATTTTGGACTTGTTCTTAATGCATTGACAGGTCACCATGCAGATAGTCTTTTCTCTTGTGGGCACATGACATCAGTGCAAATAGTCTTTTCAAAATTTGGTACACACTAACCCTGCAAATAGACACTTCGGCTGAATGTTATCAGACATTAATTTCATTAAAGAAAATATATCTTAAGATTAACAGCTTTGGCATTACGCAGGTTTTTTGTTTCTTGTTAACCATTAAGAATTAATCTGTTAAATAAAAATTGTCCTCAGTTCCAAGCCCTATTACTTAAATGACACTTGATGCTACCATTTCTTGCACATGTAATTAAGAAAATCCATGATAATCACTCATGCAGTTAGCTGTTATTGTTTGTACCAGGTTTAACCTTACTGATTCTGTGATCATTGATGCTGGTTTAGTCTTTGTACTAGCCAGTGATGATAGAAAAAAATTGGTATTGTTTGTTATATTTGAATCATTTATACAACCAGTTGATAAAGCATTATACATATTATTTTTTAAGATAGTCAAATTCTTAATGCTCATCCAGACAAATGGACACACCACCATACAATTTAAACAAAAAACCCAGCATAAAATTACCCTGTGCATGGCTATCCCCTTGTTGATATGGCCACAAAGAACAGCTGCAGAGTTTCTGGATTATAATTAAAATAGCGGGATATCAACTTGATTCTATGGCCACAAAAAAGCTGTCTTAAAAATCTTTGTCATTGCTACTTTTAAACAAAAAGTCATCCAGTTGTTCCCCTCATGAACTGTCTCCTGACTAATGGCCACCGACTTTTTATGGTCAGAACGCTTTGGAAATGATGAGTTTGTGCTCAAAAGTACCCCACAAGAAAGGTCACCATCTGACATGACCAGCGTCCAGCATATTAGTGCAAAAATATAAAATTTACCCCTCACAAGCAGTCACATGTTATTTGAATATGTGTCAAGAACCAGAATTTAATTTCATACAGTAAGGTAAGTTATCTTGTTACCTTTACCATTGTTTGTTTCCTGATGTCAGGTTTTCGTTACCGAATGTATTGGATAAAGTACATGTACCATTAAGGTTAATATTTTATCATTAATCCCAACATTTGCAGGAAATGCGGTCAACAATATTGTTATCAGTTTTGGGCTTCACACAGCGGTTGAGTTTTTTTTTTTCCTTTGATGATTACAATCAGAAGTAATTGTCAGGATCATGTCATGGTCACTATAAGCTAAATATAGATTTTGTGATTAGCACAGAGAAATTAGACTTGAATAAAACTGGGTATCAGACAAAGCCTAAAAAATCACATGACAGTACATGTATCTTCCTTTATAAACAATGCATTTTATTTGCTCTGCAAAAGTTTTGTCTGCATAATTAAATTGCAGTATTGTACAATTGGCAACATAGGAATAAATCATTACAAAACTTTAACATGTCATCATGTAAATTAAGAATTAATACTTAGAAGAAAAAGTAAAATCATTTGACTTGACAATGGTGAGAGTTCAAGAGTTCTTGCCAAAAAAATGTTATGCTGGGTAGACAACAATAAACAATATCGTAACAGACAGGGAGAATATTCTGTAGCAGTAGGAAAATGGAGCAAAAGGAAAGAGAATTATTTTAAATGCCAAGCAATGTATGTACCAAGATTTAAATAACATTTTTTAATCATTGTGCAATGTGCATGCCAGAAATACCCCACTTGCATTTCACACTTAAGAATAAAAACTGTTAATATACGTTAACTTGAAATAAGTCTTTTCTTAAGACAAGAAGTACCTTTAATAATTAATGCTACTTTTAAATGAAGATTTTAAATGCTTTGAAGTTATATATAGCTTTCATATTACATACAAATATACATACACATACTTCTCACAATTATATTCACCCTATGGAAAGGCCACCCATCTTATACGACCACTTTCCTAATGCAGAATGGGTGGACATATAAGAGGGCGTTCACTGTACTGACATGGGATTTTCATCAGTAGACATCTTCTTATGTCTGATTGGTCCTTAATGGAAATGGTGCTGCTCTGACATCCAATATGGTCACCATATTGGCCATTTTGATAATCTTGTTACTACTACTTAACCTGAATGAACGGTCATATTAGCATCTGGTTTTCAGTAAAGGACTTTTTATGAAGGATAATTGGTCATAAATGAAAATTATGCTGATCTGACCACCAGTATGGCCACCATAATTGAAAATCTCTTCTAGATGGCTGGTCATTCTTCTTACGATGTATAGTCGATTCCGTTAGAAATAGTTTGAATCTAATATCCATTATAACCACTATGACAGCCATCTAAAAAAAATGTTATTATTATTCTGCCAAAAATGGAAATTTGTATCTATAATGTCATGTTTCTAAAGTAAAATGGTGTTGCTTTGACATCCAGTATGGCCACCATGGTTGTCATCTGGAAGATCTTAACTCTATCCCACTTAAACAGAAAGTTATTTTGACATGGAGTCTTCATCAGAAGACATTCTATCATGTCTAGTTGGTCCTGAATGAAAATGAGACAAACTGACCCTCAATAAGGCCACCATGGTAGCCATTTTGAAAATATTATCTCTACCCCTCACAAATGTATCACTATACCAAAATGGGGTTTTCACCAATATATTTCTTTTGATGCCTAGTTGGTCATAAATGGAAATGGTGACAGATGCACAGTGCAGCTAGTGTGAAAACCTTGATATCACTACTTGCCCCTGAATGGATAATAATATTGACATACGGTATTCACAAATATTTTTGATGATGTCTGCTTGGTCGTGAATGAAATGGTGCCAATCTGACCTCCAGATGTCCACTGCAACAGCTAATTTTGAAAATCTTGTTAAGAATATCAGAGATGTCTTCAACATTCACTAGTTAAAAGGAAGAAATGGTATTATCTTGAATTCCTGGAAATATTTTGTTTTTTGGGGTTTTTTTGACCAGTAGAGCATCAGTCCCTCTTGAGGGACTCTGAGTAAAATGATAGAGTGAAATAACAAAAAATTAATGATACAGCATAGCTTGAATTTGAAACAAAAATTCTAATGATAGATATAGAAATATGGTCACAAAATATCAAAGTCAGACTATGAAAAAAGCAGAAACAACCTGCTTTACAATTTTGGGATCACAAATTTACCAATTATTAGGATTTGCTTGTGACTGAATTTTTTTATGTTCACCAACATACACTGTATATTACATTTTGAACATTAAAAAGATGTGAGCACAAAAAATATTTTAAAGCAAAGTTCAGTTGAATGCTGTTGATTTTCAAGAAGACATAAAACCAGTTTGTATAAACCTACAATTTCTTAATGCATGGTTTTTTTTTTTTTTTGTTCTTCCCAGGGAATTATTTGAATTAATGAGTACTCCAAAAGGTCAACAAAGAGCCGATGCACCAGAACAAGGGGAGTTAATTCAGCTGCTTATAAAGAAAGACAGGGACATTAAAGAGACATTGAAGCTTGGTAATGCATTCATAATTTATTATTCATTTGTTAGAGAATAAATCCATTGTTTTATCATAGAAGACTTTTTATAATAGATACGTTTTATATTTGAAAATGATTGCTGAATTTTGAGATAAACAACTGTGGTAATCTGCATTTTCTATTATTGGTCATTTTGGTTTTGTGGGTTTAATGCCATTTTCAGCACATGATAGGCTATATATGGCTGCCAGTATATTTGATAGGGAAGAACCAGAGAAAAACCACTGATCCATGGTAAGCTACTGGGAAGTTTCGCACATACACATTTGGATGAGCTGAGACACAAACTCACGAGATGAGGTGAGATGCATGAATGATCGTGCACACCTTAGACCATTCAGTCACCCAGGACCCAGAATAATTGTGGCATGCTGAGCAAAGACTTACCATCATTTTTTATGTGTGGGATTTGAACATGTATAAAAATCTTACCCACGCCTTTGTAATTTGAAATTTTGTTATATTTGTGACATAATTTTCAAGTATTTTAATATTTTAATATTATATGTAAATATTGCAAATAGGAGAAGTGAAAATATCAGATGTTATGCTTCCTAAGATTTGTTTAAAATGATGTACATATTATCCAGACATGTGTTTCAATCAATTTTCTGATCTGCAACTGCACTAATTTTGTGGCTTTCCTAGGCGAGGGAGAGGGAGATTTGGATTTTTAATGTAGCTTTATCAATTTTCCAGTCATATCACTACGATGTCTGCAGTGTGGCAGTTTATAGTGATGTCTAGCACTGGGGCATCATGCCGCAGAGATGTAGCATGATGTCCCACCCAGTCACATTATCTTGACACCAGGCCGACCAGTCCTAACACCAAACTCTTTATGCTGAGCGTATAGCGAGGCAACTGTTAGTACCATTTTTATAAGTGTTTGGTATGGCTCGGCTGGGGTTTGAACCCATGACCTCCCGCATCTGAGGTGGATGCTTTAACCACTTAGGCCGATGGCGCCGTCCTCTTTCTAAGGCAGATTCCCTCTCAGGCAGACAAATAATGAAAAATGAGGGAATCTGCTTTCCAAGGCAGATTACCTAGTTTTTCTTTATTTGTCTGCCTGAGCACAAGCTTATTATCAAAAACTCCTAAATTACTTCTAGGATTGTTATAGAACTTAACACACACATTCATCCTAAGGTCTAGTTGGTCTGAAATAAAAAAAAATAGTACCAATCTGATCTTCAGTGTGTAGTCTAGTTTGTTCTTGATGAATATGGTGCCAATGACGTCCATAGTGCAGCCATCTTGAGTTACTCCAAATTGGAACGTTTTCACCAGAAGACTGGTTGTAAATGAAAATGGTAAAGATTTTACATCAGATATGGCAGTCTTACTGGCTATCTTGAAAATCTTGCTTAAGGATATCAGAGATGGCTTGAACACTCAGCATTTGAAAAGAAGGAACAATCTAAATTTGGATTCCTGACATTTCTGTTACGTCCGGTATGCATGCCATAATGGACACATTGAAAATCTTGTTATCACTACTCCTTGTGAATTACCAGGGTTAGAAAAATCTATTGCCTGAGAGAACTAAAAATTAATGCCAGGTAACCTTTTTTATCAATATGAAAGCTCCATCAAGCAACTCCAAAACACTATAAAAATTTTAATTTTTAAAATTATAATAGAATTTTATTTATTTTTCCAGGGACAAATGTTTGATCCTTACATTGTCCATGGGCAAACCAATATCAGATTGCAAGGATTATCTCTGTATAATTGTGTACTTGAGTGTTGGGTAATTGCAGTTATAGTTTGCCACACTAATCCACATGTGTTTGCTACTCAGCATCTGATTAAATAATCATTGTCCATTCTACAATCCATTAGAGTGAATCCTTTAATGAAACAAGACTTGCAACTGTTTGTCTGTTGTCAACACATCAGGATATAATAGTGGTTCTTTCCTTTTTGGGGACTGCTCTGGTGACCTAGTTTTTAGAGCATCCACCTTGGATGTGGGAGGTCACAGGTTCGAACCCTGGCATCGACATACCAAAGACTTAGAAAAATGGTATTAACAGCTGCCTCACTTGGTGCTCAGCATTAAGAGGTTAGTGTTAGGACAGGTTGGCCTGGTGTCAGGATAATGTGACTGGGTGGGACATCATGCTACATGCCTGCGGCATGATGCCCCAGTGCTGGACATCACTATAAACTGCCACACTGCAGACATCATAGCGATATGACTGAAAAATTGTTAAAGCTCCATTAAAAATCTATATCACACACACACACACATTTATATCATCATTAAATATATCTGTACAGTTCATGTTACACAAAATTAATCTTTATTAAATCATTTCTGTATCATTTGTGTTACATAGAGTTAATCTAATTTTTATAATTATTAAATCATTCCCATATTCCATGTGTTAATCTAACCCTCGTATAAAGAATAACCTTGTCTTGCAGCTTCAGAGCAGGGAAAGGTCCAGGTAGTCATAGATGAATTGAAGGCAGAAGTGGATAAAAGAGACATGGACATCAAGATACTTCAGAAAAATCTAAAAGAAGCCGAAAATATCTTGGTAAATGTCAAACAAATTATTTCTTTAGTCCAATTCCTTTTTCTCGTTTGTAATTAAAAATGCTGCATTGATCACAAATTTATTTATTCTCTGCATATAATCTGACCCACTGACTTAAAATTAGTGGATTTTCTTTATCACTGTCCTTTTTAGGCCTACTGATCATATCTTAGAAGAGTTTATAGGATGGCCTGTTGTCCATGGTCTGTTATTTGTTGTCTGGCTGTCCATTAATGCAAGTTTGTTATCACTACTCCTCCTGAACTACTTGGAAGATTGCCGTGAAACTACATACAGATTCATCCAAAGGTCTAGTTAGTCACCTTTGAAAATGCTGCCACTGAAGCAATTAGGTTTGCCACCACAGTGGATACCTTGAAAATCTGGTTACTTCTACTTCTCCTAAATCGGATGGTCGTTGTAACAAATGGTTTGCACTAAAGGACTTCCTATGGTCTCTGGTTGGTCCTGAAGGAAAGTGGTGATGATCTGACATTCGGTATTGTTATTCCTCCAAAACAGAAGTCATATCGAAATAGGATCCTCAACAGAAAATTTCATGTGATGTCAGTTTGGTCCTAAATAAAATTGGTGCTAGTTTTACTGATTTTTACAGCAATCTTCACATTCTGGTAGTTTCTCCTGAAAAGCCATTTTAATATGTGGGGGATTTTTTCCAGAAGACTAGTTGGCTTTAAGTGAAAATGGCATCAAACTGACCTCCAGTATTCCATATGAAAGTCTTGGATAACTGTTTTGGACTTGACCTTGTCCATAAATTAATTTTCTACCTGAACTGAATCATTGATTCTTTTTTAATTTGGAAAATAACTAATACATCACAAATATTTTCTCTATGAGTATGGGTTAACTATTAGGATAATTATCTTGGCACAAGGCCTAGGACACTTATGTTTACCGTATTCTTTATTATAAATATAATAATAGACTTTAAAATTATTACTAAGATGTTATCTATAAACATTTTGAACCTTTTTGAAATAAATTTTCCATTAGGTAATATTTTTTTTTAGAAAATGTTAATTGTGACCTGTGGTCAGGTTGGACTATATAATCCTAATTTATCTAGAAATTATTTATTTGTGCTATAAGTTCTCGGGGCAAAATCATTGTTGTGTCCATTTTTTCATTTGGGCTGAAATTTATATATTCAAATTATTTATTCACTTAAAATAAAAAAAAGTGCAGATCAAAAATAAAATTCTTGGAAATAGAGACTTTAATTTAGTAAAATAAAAATAAGGATATATTCTTGGATTGTATTATTGTGATTCAACAAAAGACTCTTTGGAACATCACTATGAAACAGGCCATTTCAGGGACATCAACACTTTCAGCATTGGATTTATTTTGGATTACCACTAAAGTTTATTCAGAACCGGCTTGGAAATCTTGATATTCCTTCTGGTCCCAAACAAGTCATGTTGACATGAAGTTTTTCACAAGAAGACTTCTTGTAGTTTGACAAAAAGGCTTATTGTGGTGTGTTTGTCCTCTGTGAAAATGATGCCAATATGGCCAGCATGGTGGCCATCTTGAAATTTTGTTATCAATACTCCTTCAGAATGGATAGCCATATCAACTTGGTTTTCAACAAAAGGCTTCTTATGCTATTTTAGTTGGTCCTAAATGATGGTTGATGCTAGTGTTACATCTAGTATTATAGCTACTACAACGGCCATCTTCAAAAATCATATTATCACCAAACCAACCTGAATAGATGATGATCTTTATCAAATTCTTCTTTTGATTTCTGTTTGGTCCTTAATAAAAATGGTGATGATCTCACTTTGTTTTACTTGGCTTTATCACATAGTGATATACTTTGCCTGTAGTGTGTGCAGTTTAATATTTTTGATATTATACATGTGAACATATCACTTTATGTGATATGTTAAGCCCATGAAATTATTGTGCAGTATTCTCTTTACTGATTGGCTGCGATTGATGGAAAACTTTTTTAACCCCGTCTTCTGGAATGTTTTGTTTTCACTGAACATTTTTGGCTGCCATTTTTTTCATTGACTCATGAAAGGGAATTGGGAAAAAATGGTCTTCTCTGTTTCAATATTACCAATTTACCCCCACAGGGGTTTATTATGACATGTATAACATATCATAACATGAAAAATGGCAAAACCCCCAAGACAAGAACAATAACAACAAGTAAAACTACTGGTATTGCTTAGATGATAACGAGGGTGGGGATGAATGGGCGGTATATCGGTAGCATGAAATCCACCCTATATACAAGCTTGGTCTAAATGTGAACTTACTTACTGAAGTAAATAAACTCCCCTTTGTTCACAGAAGAATGTACACATAAACTGGTCCCCCGAACTGAGAGAACTTTATCCAACCACAGCATATCTACGCGGTAAATATGTGATGCAAGTCCGACTCAAAAAGAGATCTGTTTGCATCTTCCGTACAATCTAATGTTCCAAATCAAATGCTGCAAATATCCAGTCACAAATACATTAAGTAATTATGTATATTTCTGCATCCAGCAAAAATATCACAACAAAGTAATGTTTAGTTGTGATGTGATGTGGGCCAACACAAACCAGTACTGAGCACCGTATCAAACGATCTGACATCACACACATTGGACATTTTATGCTGACAAATGTTTTGTCTTGTGTAAAAAAAATGTTCTGTTTATTTGGATGGATGCTTATTCTTTGATTTATAGTTAGCAAAAATGTATCATATACGTTTATTATTTCAACTTTGTTTGGGACTATTTTTTACGCACATCAAATGAAAGGTACAGTGTCTGTCAGAATAATGAAATTATTCATTTTTCTTTCTATCTAAATAATTTCTACTGAAATAAAACTATGTGATAAAAAGAATCTCAAATGGGCAATGATTTAATATTACATTTATGAAACTCGTTTCATAAATTCAATATTAGATTGTTACCCATTTGAGATCCTCTATATAGCAAATAATGTTATTGCTCAAGAATATCGTAGATTGTTTTGGCACTCACTTGTTAAAAAAGAAGAAATGAGCTAAGATTTCTAGAGATTCTTTTGGGCCAAGAGAACTTTGCTTAAAAAGCATCAGGGATATCAGGGCAGAACATATTTTTCACTCACTTGTCCAAGACAAAACTTAAGAAAGTGACTTGTCCTGACCATTTCTTACTAGTTGCATTATTGTCTGACATGTAAGTAGTACATTTAATTCCTACATTCTTGAGATCACTCCAAAACAGCATCTCTGCCTTGTTATTGGGAAATTTTAGAAAAAAAATAAGGATTGCAAAATGAAGTTAATGTAACTAATGTTTATAAGAACAAGGACAAGTTTTGTTATATCCTTTTAATCTAGATTCATCACTTACTACTGTACTGTTCAAGTTGAGTTGTCAATATCACCAGAGACACAACTGAACAGCAACTGAAATGGACTGGTCATTTGCTATGTATTACACAAAATGTGTTTGCTTTCAAATATTTTTTTCAGAAATATGAATTCTTGTCATGTATTTGTCATGTTAGTACCCTTGCCTGTTTAATCTATTCATTGGTGATTGGGGCTTTAATATAATGGGTAGGGCAGGTGTAATACTAATGTTAGTCCCAGTGCCTCCTTCATCAATCTATACAAATGTCAGTCAGGGCTACAATATCACAGCTAGAATGGGCAATCATATTAAGAGCATTTGATCTACAGCATGCATCAAACTTTTTGAGTTTTAAACATCATTAGTAAGCTTTGCCCAGGAAATGGCTATATACAGGTTTTACAAATTAGTACAGGCATGCCTATATACAGGTTATACAAATTAGTACATGAATGGCTATATACAAGTTATACAAATTAGTTCAGGCTTGGCTATATACAAGTTATACAAATTAGTTCAGGCATGGCTATATACAAGTTATACAAATTAGTTGTTGTTGTTGTTATAGGGTTTAATGCCATTTTTTCAGCACAAGATAGGCTATACATGGCGGCCAGTATTAATGGTGGAGGAAAACCCCGGGAAGAACCACCGACCCACGAGAAGCTACTGGCAGGCTTTCTCACGTACCCATGTTAGCCGAACCTGGACTCGAACTCAAGCAGACAGAGGTGAGATGGCAGTGATCCGTAACGATCAGCGCTTTAGACCACTCAGCCACTCGGGGCCCCATACAAATTAGTTCAGGCAGTGCTATATACAGGTTATACAAATTAGTACATGCATGGCTATATACAAGTTATACAAAATAGTTCAGGCATGGCTATATACAGGTTATACAAATTAGTTCAGGGACGGCTATATACAAGTTATACAAATTAGTTCAGGCATGGCTATATACAGGTTATACGAATTAATTCAGGCAGTGCTCTATACAGGTTATTCAAATTAGTACAGGCATGGCTACATACAAGTTATACAAATTAGTTCAGGCATGGCTATATACAGGTTATACAGATTAATTCGGGCAGTGCTATAGACAGGTTATACAAATTAATTCAGGCAGTGCTATATACAGGTTATACAAATTAGTTCAGGCAGTGCTATAGACAGGTTATACAAATTAATTCAGGCAGTGCTATAGACAGGTTATACAAATTAATTCAGGCAGTGCTATATACAGTTTATACAAATTAATTCAGGCAGTGCTATGGACAGGTTATACAAATTAATACAGGCATGGCTTTATACAGGTTATACAAATTAGTTCAGGCATGGCTATATACAAGTTACACAAATTAGTACATGCATGGCTATATACAAGTTATACAAATTAGTTCAGGCATGGCTATATACAGGTTATACAAATTAGTTCAGGCATGGCTATATACAGGTTATACAAATTAATTCAGGCAGAGCTATAGACAGGTTATACAAATTAATTCAGGCAGTGCTATAGACAGGTTATACAGATTAGTACCTGCATGGTTCTATACAGATTACACAAATTGTTACAGGCATGGCTATATAAACGTTACAAAAATTGATACAGGCAGGTTATACCAGCCACAACTGCCTTGAAATTATTTTCATTATATCTTTGATACATTATCACCTTTAAAATCAAGAGAGAGGGAAGGATTGCAATGTGAAAAACGACAAGATCTACACACTTAGGTAAGCTTAGGCACTACTGATAAACAGCATGAATTTGCCCTGCTAATATACAGTGCAGAATCTGTGATTTTGCTTCTCTCTGTCTCTCTCTCTCTGTCTCTTTCTCTCTCTCTCTCTCTCTCTCTCTCTCTCTCTCTCTCTCTCTCTATATATATATGTCAGTGATTTATGGGTATAGACAGCTAATTTAGTTCCCATATTATGTTAATATTTGACCAAATCACTATTCTTTTTGAGAATGTCTGACAAAACACACATCGTATAGAGAAATAGATACAAGACAAGCTTATCAAAAAGGAAATTGTTTATTCCCACATCGGCTGTATTAAATCGCATAGAGAATTAACTAATGCATGCTCAGAAATACTGGTGTGTCTGTGATAGAGAGCTGTATTAATTGATTTGTTACAATTTGTGCTGATGGAAATTGTTAACTCTGTGCCCAAATACAATAATAGTTAAATACAGTGTGACCCCGCTATAGCAAGCTCCGTTATAATACAAATTTGGATATAACATGGTCGTGGTATGGCTCCTGAAATTTCATATACATGTATTTTTCTGGTACACAAAAAAAAATTCTTTCTTAAAAGTGCGAAAAAAATAACAAAAAAAGTTTTATCATTTTAAGGAAGAGATCGCATATGAATAATACAAGACGATTGTGGCGTGGCTCCTGAAAGTTTATATGCTTTTTTCTCATGCACAAAAAAATAGTGTTTTGTTCTTAAAAGTATGAAAAATAACACGTAAAAAGTTTAGTCAGGAATCGCACGGGGCTTTGCCAATGTCGCAAATTGCGATTTTTTCCCTTATTGGTGGCCCCGAGTGGCCAAGTGGTCTAAAGCGCTGTCCGTTACGGATCACTGCCATCTCACCTCTGTCTGCGTTGGTTCGAGTCTAAGATTCGGCGAATGTGGATATGTGAGAAAGCTTGCCAGTAGCTTCTCGTGGGTTGGTGGTTCTTTCCGCGGATTTCCCAGTTTCTTCCTCCACCATTAATACTGGCCGCCATGTATAGCCTATCGTGTGCTGAAAAATGGCGTTAAGCCCCACAACAACAACAGCAACAACTTATTGGTGGCAAAATACAGTGTGACCCCGCTATAGCACGCTCCATTATAAGATGAATTCGAATATAACACGTACACGAAAAAAAATTCTTTCTTAAAAGTACGAAAAAAACATAAAACGTTTATCATTTTAAGGAAGAGATCGCGTATGAATAATACAAGACAATCGTGGCATGGGTCCTGAAATTTTATATGCATTTTTCTCATAAACGAAAAAATAGTTTTCTTCTTAAAGTACAAAAAAAATCATGTACAAAGTTTATTCAGGATTCGTGCAGGACTTCGCCAATGTCGCAAATTGCGATTTTTTTTTTTCCTTATTGGCAGCAAAATATGCCATCTGGTGGGGTTTTTTTTATTGGCGGCATTGTTGGCTGTTTAAACTTGTATATATAACCGTTGGTTTGGAGTGGAGAAATTCAGAGGTCCCATGAAAGGAAGCTGCAAAGTTGATATAAAATGCATTGAAATTTATATATTGTTACATAAACAAATTCTTTGTCCATATTGACAAACCATCTTAACAGTGCATTGTTATATCATAATCCGCTTATGTTGACATCTAGCATGAGTACTGTATGTTTTGAGATATCCCCTTTTTTCAAATTTACATTTCTGGTAACGGAGATCAACTGGATGAGGCATTATCTCATAATCTATCTTTCGTCGGATTTTCGGCCACTCGCTAGTAATTAATATATTTACATAGACTGACATTTGTATGTGGATGGTAAGAAAAATTCCTCTTCTTTTCACTCAGAATTAAATCCTTCAGAACATTCCCATTTTCTGTAGTTATCCCTGTCATCAGACCAGAACACCTCGGTCTCTATCGTCGATTAACCCTTTCTTTAAATTTCTGATGGCAGCATCACTCCACTACCACAAATGTTAAAAAGAAAAACAAAAAAAAAAGCAAGCAACAAGCTCCCATTTGTCTATTCAATAGGCAGAGAGGAACAGTAACTACAATTGACCATATGACAGCCGATTCATTTTTTAAAAAAAAAATATACTCAGATAAAATAGTATCTGAAATTTCAACGAAAACATTACCTTTGAAGCACCGATTGTTATGAAAACGTGCAAAGCAAATGGGAAAAAAAAATCTGTCTCAATCATGCAATACAGTTGTTTGATGTTGCCGCCACAATAAGAAACAGACATTTGTTTGGTTCTCCAAAGCTGTCCTTTAGCGGTGACTTCAATAACGCATGCATCCTTCATCAAAGAAAGCCGACTACAATCTTCAATAAAAACAAAGAACCTTTCTTTCAAGGAAGTCAGTACCGAACTTAAATAAAAGAAATGGAATCTGATGAATTGTTTCATCTTCCAACGTGACTGGAACACTTTTACTGCGTCATGAAAGTTTCCTTTTTACAGGAAAAAGTTTATGCTTACGAACTCTACCAAGGGCACTTAAAACACAAACTTTTACCGACTTGAGACATACTGAAAACTAAATGTGCTTCATCATTCGTTACGTGATTGTGCTATTTTTTTTTCTACAAAATTACTGAATATTTTAAATCCATGTGCATATCTTAGATGGAATTATTATTTGTATTGTGGATTCAATGTATGTGACGCGATTCACGGGTGAGTACATGGTGTTGATACTTTATTAATTGCTATACATTAGACATGTATGTATAAATAGTATACACGTATATGTACCATTGCGTGGTTCTCTGAATAAAGTAAAATATTATATATGCCTTCTCTGTTTTCACTACATGTGTATTTCTCATTTAATATGCATCAATTTAAGATGATAACTGTGCCAATGGAGCACATAATTTTGCGCCTGCATTTATTACCTACACCCCCACCCCCATGCACATTTTTTCGGGTACATGCATCATTTTCTTCAGCAAACTGACCTGGTTGCTTATAACATGGTTCGGTCTATAACACAGTCGGGTTCTATGGCTCCCAACTACCGTGTTATAGCGGGGTCACACTGTACTGACAAAAAAGATTTTGGCAAAAAATGAATAAAAAGTCAAAATTTAATGAAAGAAAAGTGGCATAAGTCTTTAAGGTTATGAATCCTGGAAATTAAACATTCCTTTTTTCATTAAAAATTTTTAAATTAGATCTGTGACAAAATTTACCCAGAATCACACAATGAAGGACACAGTAATGAAGAAGTGCTGTATCTGATCGAGTGGTATCAATATTCATTTCTTAAATAACTAAGCAGAACAAGGTCCAAGATGTGACATATATACATGGACTAAGATAAACATGTCTACTTGCTACACCTTCACTAAATGTATCGGGGGAAAACCTGACTGGGGAAAGTGTCGATCTAGTAAATGTAGCTGGGGAAAACTTAATTGGGAAACGTGTGCTAGTAAATGTAGCTGAGGACATGTATGCAAGTAAATAGTGCTGGGGACAACTTAACTGGGTAAATGTAGGTGGGGACAACATTACTGGGAAATGTGTGTTAGTAAATGCAACTGGGAACAGCTTGATTGGGAAATGTGTGCTCATAAATATAGCTGGGGACAACCTGACTGGCAAACATGTAGGCTAGTGTATATAGGTGGGGACACCATGACTGGGAAACATGTAGACTAGGCAAGAAAGGTGGGGACACCGTGGCTGGGAAACATGGACAAGTGAAAAAGTAGTGTTTCTTTCAGTAGCTCTAACACTGCCTTGGTGGGCAGAACAATGTTGTGTGAGCAATTTGGCAAGATTGATTGTCAGGTTGGGCCAGCATAATGCTTAAGTAGTCATGGAAAATTGAAGTACAGTACATCACAAGAGAGGTGAAGTTGTGGCTCATTTTTGTTTTGGCAGCATTACCAGATAAGGAGATACACTCTATGGTTCATGCAACTTTGCAAAATCTTTGAATTTGAAGAGTTGTCTTGAAGACACTTTGAATTTTGCAAAAATTGCCTTTATCCTTGAAAAATCCTTTAATTTGTTTGAAAATGTCATTAATTTTCTCCAAAACTCTTTTATTTTTTTTGACAAATTTCAAAACATTAAAACTGAATAAAATATGTAACTTTTGAAATTTTGTTATTTACATATTTTCCAAAAATAATGAATAATATGATAAGATAAAATTGGATAGATTTTTAAAAAACACAACATGAGTAGTTATTAGATGGAGTAGTGTTCCTTTAACTTGTAGTGGCATGCTAATAAGTTATTGTGATCCACTGAGCAAGTAAGTGGAATAGTTTCCAGTCTTGTCTTGACTGCATTAGTAGACATTGGAATGGTTTGAAGTCTTGTCTTCACAGCATTTGGAGATAGTGGAATGGTTTCTAGTCTTGTCTTGACAGCATTAGGAGATAGTGAAACAAATGTATCACATTCTGGTGACAAGAGTGACCTCGTTATCATCATAACAGTGTTAACTGTGTCAACAGATATTTACAGTCATGTATCATTCATTGTAGCTCATTTCATAAATAAGGTAGGCTATTCAACGATAATAATGACTTCCTCCAAATTTTACAAAAGGAACATAGAGAATTAGTATAAAATGGCCTATAACAAGCAAAGTGGGAAGTCTTAAAGCAGACTTTTTCATATAACAATACCTCTACTAAACTCATTCTGGGCTTCCAAATTCTTTTTTCCTGATAGCCCAACTACTGCATGATTTGAAATTAGTTGGACCGTAATTTTCAACTTTTATTCAACTTTTAATATATACATTTTTGTTCTTTAGTCCACAGCATTATTTCAGGCCAAAGAGAAGCTGACAGCCATTGAGCAAGCCAACAACAGGAAGATCTCGTCAGAAGAACTGATCAGATATGCACACAGAATCAGCGCCAGCAATGCTGTTGCTGCCCCACCCACATGGGCACCAGGCAAGTTATCTGCTTTCAATCAAAAATACCATAAGTGTTTGATTAGACTATTTCAGTTATTTTCAGATATATTCCATTTAGACACCAGAATGTAGCATGTGTTACACGACTACCATCTTTACCATAATTAATGTCCAAAACTTAGGGTTGGGGTTAGGGCTATTCCAGTAAAACATATATCCCCCACCCCCCAGGAACGGCACTTCAAATAAATTTCTATAGGAGGTTGTTTCAAACTATTTTGATTCTGACAGTGGAAGGTTGATTAGGAAAATCACTTCTGTTGTGGGATGTGTTAACAAAATGAGAAATTGCTGGTGGGGTTGTCAAAAAAAAACTAAATATATATTTAAAATTGCTTCCAACCCCATCCTAGCGGTCTAACGTGAATAAAACATTGGGTCAGAAAATGATGCCAGTACACACGTGTGCACCTAATTTGTACGAATTCATGTAGTTTTAAAACAGTGATACGCGTTCCGCAGATTACGTCAATGTCGTGGATATAAAACGTGCTTTGCATAGTATGCAATTTTTATTCAATTTTTAACTTAAAAGTGCATTTTGCCACGTAATTCGCGCTACCAGTGGCAGTATTGGAGCGTTTGATGCGACATACAGATTCAGGAAGGCAAACGTTAAAATAGCTGGATACTTCGGTTCGACATGAATGGCTGTTAAACTAAATTTGATTGTTTCATTGGGCTCTGAAACAAGCATTTTATAGTAGTTTAACCTTACTTTCATCATGGAAATTTTACATATGTGTGTTTCAAATAAGGGCCGCACAGGAAACCAAAATGGCTGAATCACAACAGGGTTTGTCGTCAGACGACGTTTTCAGTCGGCAAATTCTGGCTGGTGATAGCTATAATGACAATGAATTTCACATATATCAGTCTGTTGGACATTGGGAAATGTCACTGGAAATACCAGAGTGTGATTTTGAGCCCAAAATTGATGTTGAGCGCGAGTACGATGTACGTGTTGGATGGACAGGATGCAGGTTATATTTATTCAAGATACCCCGGTCTGAACAAGCAGACTATGGGAATGTTGGACTTAAAACCCTAATACATCATTATGGAAGATAAAAATGATCTGGCATAAGAGGCAGCAAAGCACTGATTCAAGGAAGTGAATCTTTGGCAGAGTTCATGTAAGTGAAAACTTTTCTTTTTGGAACACAGATATCAAAGAGAGAATACCCATCGGGCCTTATCCGTGAGATGTTGAAAATTGCACAATCATCAAGTATAGTAACTTGTTCGAGCTAGTTATGCATATGCGTTTCAGACAGCAGGCAATGAAAGGGAGTTCTCAGCACAGAATAATATTCGTACACAGAGGAGGAGGATCATATTAAATTCAGAAACAATCAACAGATTAATGCTCATAGGGAACATCAGAGAATCCCCATACAACATAATTGTGTGTAGATCTCTAGTTGGCAGAACCACTATGGCATCAAAAGAATAATGAGACTAACTTTCATATCATGCAGATGTATTACCAAATGAAGTACATGTTCTCTGTGTGCAAATATTGAATGACATTAAACATAAGAAACTGACTGAAATGTGTAAACTCAAAGCAAGATGGATAAAATTTGTCCTGTTTGTGTTTGGTTATTCCTATGTATATTTTGGGGATGTTAATATTTTCTGCAGACCTCTTGGCACTTAGTTCCCAAGCCATCAGTTGGTATTGGTATTACAAATTGGATTACTGTTATCTAGGACACAATATTTTGAAGCAGTGTCATTAACTGATGATGAAATTAATAAAAAAATACTTGATGCTATTCTGATATATGGATTCTTTCCTACACTACTAATCTGTTCATCCTGATTCTTTTTTACCATCTCCTTTAGTTTTACTTGTACCAATACTTTTAATAAAATTGTAACTTCTATTTTCTTACAATTTAAATATTTGTGATCATGTATTATTGTCAAAAGGTAAAATGTGCTTATTTTTGTTGTAAAATCTGAAACTGTTAATTAGCAAGGGACTAAAGTAAAAAGTGGGTCAACTTCATGTGTGCAAAAATTATTACCATATTACAGAGTGTTGTTAGAAACAACAGAATAGTTGTACGAGATGTATTTTGTAGAGTTATAGAACCAGCACTCATATTGTAACCACATATTCCATTTAAATAATACTATCATTATTTCTGCATATTCCTATCATTTTTTCCCAAGCGGTATTAATTTCCTGATCTGATGTTGTTCGTTTCTTGTGCAATTATTACACATCAGGAATTCTCAGTATCATTAAAAAACAATGTAATCTGCACCAAATTGAGTTGTTTGAGAAGAAATTCATTTTTTAACCCAAAAATCACTGAAGCTATGAATTCTGGCATTAAAGTCTCACACTAAATAACATTTAAAGTAGCCATGATAGTAATTTAGGATGCAACTGTTCTAATTTCACCTTTGGTATGTTCAGATCGTGAATGTGATGGAGGAACATGGCTCCAAAATAAACACATCAATTTTAGAACCTGTTCATTGACTATGAATCAAGTATATAATCCGATTCCAACTGAATTGTTAGAAAAATTTTAATTCTTTTGACAACATCGTAATTAGCTGTCAAATATGGAGTAAGCCTATGGTCTTTCTGCCATCCCTACCAAGACCCCACCACAACCACGTGACCATGCCCAATGACATCACAGTAACAATCGCTATACATCTAGAGATGACATCTCTTTGAGTATTTTGATTTCAGTAGAGCCTTAACAGAGTGGAACAGTAAGAACGAGTGACAGATATTTAAGTGTTAGGGGGATATTTAACAATGGCCATTTCTCCCACCACTACTTCCTCATTGACTATCACACACACACAAAGCTTAGATTAAATCCTGAAATCCTGGCAGCATCCCTGCAGGGGAGATAACTTGACTATTTTTTTTTATTTGATTTTATTGGTCTCTGGTTATCCCATGGTATTTCTGTTACTTGAACATTATCTTATAGCATGTCCAGTCAGCATGGTCGAAAAAGGCATACAACCAGTGAGAGTTGTTGAAGGACTCACATTACTACAGATATGAAAGAACGAGAACCATACTATAAATCAGTGGAGATAAAATAGAGTATACATGGTTTGACTGTCCCTGATTGGTTGATAATGAAAGTAAAAAGTAAGAATTTGGTAAAAAGAATCTTTTGAGAACTTGTCCTACTTGTAACTGAAAAAAGTCAGGGACATTGTTTTATTAACATAATTCCCGTCCCTTTACAGACCTGAGTTTGGAAGACTCATTACTGAAATAAGCACCTGACTCTTTGGTGTAGTATTGAAAGCACACATTTCAAATTTGTGTAGATCCAGAAAATGGTGCAGCTGTTATGGTTTTCTTTTCACTAAAGCTATCATCATAGATGTATCTATACTAATACAAATTTGATCATGAGCACTCAAAATTTTAAGTTATTGAATTTTAATATCATGGTGTTTGCACAGGTTTACAGTGGGAACTGAATTAGTACAGCGAGTCTTGAACTCTTTGAGTTTTGTGCAGAAACGTGGAATCCAAGCAGAATACATTCAGAAATGTAGAGGTTTTCTATCTTGGATTTAGTCTTCCCGTTGCATTTTACATTGATATGCATATTCACAAACAATTAGTATAGTAATAGGAAAAGTGACAAATTTAGATACGTATCATAAACAAGACAAACAGTATGTGGGGGGACAATTTCATAAGAACAGGCTCGAATGGAGAAGTATAATAACAACAATAATGAGTAGAAGTGTGCCTCTTTTTTAATGTGTGCAACATTATTTTCTCAGCTTCAGTAAGAAATTACATCAAAGGGAAGACAATAAAGGATGTATAGTTAACAAAACCATGTGAATTTAGCTACTCAAATCGATTTTAACCTTCTGGTTATATCTGTTCTAGTCTGTTTCTGTCCATTCTGGTAATTATGTCCACTGAATCAGTATGGTTGGAAAAAAAATTGGCAAATTTAAAGATTGAAAAATCTTTTGTCAGATTATGATTATACACTACTTCTGCCTGAGAGATGTGAATAATTTCATATCTTGGTTTGTTGAATCTGGTTGTTGCTCAGTTCAAATGCATCATTGAAAAACACATGCATTCGCATACTTTGTTACAAATATTTATTACAGATGCACATCTCCAGATATTGGTGGACATAGCTTGAATAAGTTATAACAGTTCTGGTTGGAACAATGGACATTGTTAGAGAAACTTTAAGTGAGCTAAAATGTAAACTTTTTGGCAGCATGTGATGCAGATTGCTCAAGACTTCTCCATCTCATATGCTCACCATGAAAAATCCATTTGTACCAACTGATGATGACTTTTAGGTAACAGTCAGAAAGGCATAATTGACAATATTTAAAGGTCTACAAAAATTACTGGAGTCAAAATTTATAAACTCGTACAGCTGTGGCAAAAATAATGGATGAGTACCTTTGCTGCTGTTGACACAGTTGGTTAGTTGGTTGATTTAGTTTGGTTTGGTTTGTTTTTTGGGGGGTTTTAACAGTATATTAGGTGGAGGAAGAACCCTGAAAGACCACCAACCCAAATTGGTTGATCTGTGACAAAAACTCACTCTGTGAAATGTGCAAGTGATCTGTAAAAGCAAGCACCTTAGTACACTAGGGCACATGGAGCCTCTGTTGATTTGATGTTTATCTCCAACAGCCAAAGTCATTTAGACATGAGATCTCCAGTTTCGGTACATCATTATGGCCTTTACACCATTTTCAGATGAAGAGAATCTATATATGGCAGCCAGTTTTACTGCTGAAAAAAATACAAGTACTTTTGAGACACCAGTCACCACTTATGTAGAACTACTGACCTTCCACAAGTAACTGGCAGCATTCTCATTTACACATTGGAGGCAAGTAATCACATGACAAGCATCTTGTAACACTCAGCCATGGAAGCCCCTCAGATCTGTATCACAATACAAGCATCTTATACTCTGCCATGAAAGCCCCTCAGACCATAGGTATAACTCTCATATGAAAGACTAAAAGTGGGAGATAGAACCTGTGACATCTGGATTAAAAGTGCAGAATGTTACTGTTAGGCCATCAGTGATGATGATGATGCTGTTGACAATACAGTTAACTGCAATGACATTGATTTTACGAGTACTCTGGGAAAAAATGATTCCTTGACTTTCATCCATTTTTTAAAATCTAATTTATGATATAAAATTGTTTGACTTGCTATATTTATTTTTTTTAAACTTTATATTAGTCTTGCAACAAGGCAAAAAAATAAGATGTCGGTAACTGAAATATGTGTTCTTACAAGAAATGATATAGTGTAAAAGTAGGCAGAAATAATGCGACATCGCTTTCACAGGCATTAATGATTTTTTTTCTAACAAATCATGTATTATAAGTTTACCAAAAACATTTATTGAAAAAAATAATAACAATGGAATCAGCATCTGACCACACAATTAAAGCAATTAACTATTATTCTAATCAAAAGCAGCATGCCTGAGAACAAAGAAAAATAGCAAAACATAGTGATCACTTTAGTAAACACACAGTTTAGTAAGGATACAAATTCATAATTTCTGTATTAGAATAGAAATCCTTAATATAAATTCTATATTCATGGACATTAAATTAGAAGGTATTAAGGGACTGATCAATGACATCTGCAAATAATAAGCCACCATGAAAATTTGTGAATTCACAGTATTAGAGACATACGTGGCTGACAGACAAACAAACAAAAGGACAAAAGATTGATTATAATGAATGAATACAAATAAAAATATGCAACAGATTATATGATCTATAAGAATTCAGTAGATTACCACCAGCCAGCTGTCATTTAAATCGCTTCTGTCCCCAACCCAATATTAAAATCGCTTCTACCACCCACTAACCAATAGCCAGAAATTATGTTAAAAAAAATATGCTTCTGTATTTTGAAAATATTGCTATCTCTACTCCTTTCAGATGGATGGCTATATCAATATAGCTTTCTGCCATTAGACTTCTTATGATACCTAGTTGGTCCTAAATGAAAATCTTTCCAGTAGTACATCCAGTATGGTTGCCATGGTAACTGTCTTGAAAATCGTTGTCACCACTCCCCTTGGCTAGGGTGGCGCTCAACAGTTTCATATTTTGCATAGGGTTAGAATTTTAAAGAAAAAGAATTTTCCCGGGTTTCCTCACTGGTTATACTGGCTATTTTAAAAAGACCTTGTATATCTTAGGTATTTGTTCAAAGAACCTTTAATTCCCTTTATTTTGGTGTATGATTGATGGGTGTAATATGGGTTATAGAGTATACAGCTTGGCCTTACTCCAGATGTGCACCTTTCAAAAAAGTGCTAGCTCCACTTGGTCATTTTCACTTCATGAACTTCAGAGGTAAATTGTAAGAAAAGGAGCCGATAACTTTTTTTACATTTTATATATTTGGTAATTCTTTCCTTGCACTTTCAGATGCTGGTATTGTCTAGTCGGGCAAAATTCATTTTCCCTATTTTAATAGCTGCTAAGGATAGTGTACTTTAGACAAATTCAGGCTGAATTTTGGACCACAAGGGAGCAGTCATTTTAGTTAGAAGTGTGCTAAGATCATTTACAATTACCAAAAGTACAGTATCCAAAGAAATGTCAGCCACATTACATCAGAGTAGCATAGAGGTATGCCAACATTCTCTCCACTGTGCATGTTTTAAATGCAAACAACTTCACCTTACATACGTCACTCTCTGAAAAGTACAAAATGACTGGTGAGCGCCCACTAGATGATCATTATGACATCAAATATGTCCACTACAGCAACTAATTTGAAAATCATGTTGTTGCTGAAGAATATCAGAGATGGTTTCAGCACTCAGCTGGTAAAAGGAAGAAATGGTCTTATATTGAATTCTTATCACCCAGTAAAGCATCAGTCCCATTGAGGGTCTCTTGTTATTTTTCAATTGCTGTATTAAATCAGATCATCTTTGTTTCTTCATGCAAACTGTAGCAGGTCTTATGAGTTTCACAAAGTTAGGATCATGAATGAAATTACTAATCATGATTGTCCAAAATCTTTCGGTGCATTCTTAAAAAGTTTGAGAAAAGAAACTTAGGGCACCCAAAAAGTTGTGGTGTCAGAAGAGTTAGGATAAATATAATTTCCACTTTCTTGTGAATAGTTGACAACTGAATTTTAAGATGGCCAGATAAAAGGGAGATAATTCATGTCCCCACTGCTTGCAACAGAAACAGCTCGATTTAGACACTCAATCCATCCAGACATCTGTACATCCATCCATACAACTGTTCAGACGTCCACCAAGCTATATATCCAGACATCAACACATACATCCATGCATCCATTTATTCAAACATCTGTACATCCATCCATCTGTTCAGACATTACTATGTCCATCTATATATGCATCTGTTCAGACATCTGTACATCCAACCATACATCTGTCCTCACAGCAGTACATCCATCCATCCATACATCAGTCCAGACATCAGAACATCCATCTGTTCAGACATCTGTACATCCAATCATACATCTGTCCTCACAGCAGTACATCCATCCATCCATACATCAGTCCAGACATCAGAACATCCATCTGTTCAGACATCTGTACATCCAACCATACATCTGTCCTCACAGCAGTACATCCATCCATACATCAGTTCAGACATCAGAACATCCATCTGTCCAGACATCAGTACATCCATCCATACAGACATCTGTTCGTCCATCCATACATTTGTCCAGACATTAGTACATCCATCCATCCATACACGTCCCAACATCAGTACATCTATCCATACATCATCTGTTAAGACATCTGTACGTCCATCCATCCATTTGTCCCGACATCAGTACATCCATCCATACATCCATCTGTTAAGACATCTGTACGTCCATCCATTCATTTTGTCCCGACATCAGTACATCCATCCATCTATCCAGACATCAGTACATCCATCATCCATCTGTCCAGATGTCAGTACATCCATCCATACATCCATCTGTTCAGAAATCTATAAGTCCATCCAAACATCAATCTGTTCAGACATTTGTACATCCATCCACACATCCATCTGTTCAGACATCTGTACGTCTATCCATACATCCATATGTACATCCATCTATATATCTGTCCAGACATCTTTACATCCATCCATACATCTACCCAGATATCTGTATGCCCATCAGTTTTGACATCAGTACATCAATCCGTACATTCATCTGTTGAAAGAATATTGCTAACAGAATTGTGCAAAAGCTACTAGCAAAAATTGGTGTAAAAAAAAGTTAAAAGTAGCAAATTTAGTATCCCAGCTACATGTAATAAGTTCAGCTTAATAAGTAATTTAAAATTTTACGTCTGTGTCATTCTAGGTGATCCAAGAAGGCCCTACCCTACAGACTTTGAGATGCGGAGTGGATGTTTGGCCAAAATGAGTGACATTCCAAGTAGCACTCAGACCTCTCAAATACAGGGAACATATACAGACTCAACTTCAACAAGACAGTCTTCAGTACAAATGTCAGGTAAGTACAATACTGTGGGAATACTGCAAAATTACCTTTCCACTATACGGCCTTATCTGGAATATTACCCAGGGTGAGACGAAATTATCAGGAGTTGATAAATTTACACTCCACAATTTAATTGATTGGAGTTAGTTGACATTTTGTAATCATTTCTCTCAAGATGAACACCAAATGTAATGTTAAATCATCCTTACGTTTGGAGACATTATAAGAAAATCTGTCAGGGAATAAGCTGTTTGTAAGAGACTCAGCAAGCATTATACCTGATACAGATCTCACCTCCTTGTGATGGATTTCTCCTTCATGGACGCATACTTTGTGAAGGATTTTTTTTATTGATCCTATTAACGGCTACATAAAAATAATACCATTGCCTCAGTGGCAAGTCTCTTTGCATTTTAAAGCTTAGATGTCCAAATTTTTTCACACATACTATTGTTAAAGTAATTACTACACAGGTAAGGACATCCTGTACATGAGTTAAAGCAAGGGATATCAGCCTTCACTGTATGGATAAATTAAGTTGTACATTTCAAGGAGCATTTTCTATTTCATGCCACAGGGTTTGCAGTCCTTGACTGTTTGCCTTGGTAAAACTCTAGTCATTCAAGACACAGGTGCACAGAACCCGAAAATAGAACATTAACACAGAGCTTCAAAATAGAGCTTGAAATAAACAGCTTGCTTTAGTGTGTGCATGTGCAAGGACCATAAAATAGTACGGTTTATAAAGCACACTTTTCCATGTTTTGAATGTACTTTGAGTAACAACACCATCTCAGAGACAAAACCCATTTTAGTTATAAGGTAAGGATATATACTAGACACAGACAGTTAACCCAACTTTAAGCTTACCAGAACTTAAAATGTGGGGAACAGTGAAATTCTTTATCCAGATACGTGACAATGCAATGAAATGTAACAGAAATCTTTAAGAAAATATCCTTGAAGAAAGAATCGTACAACAGAAAGCAGCACAAATTTTTTATAAATATATTTTTATACCATATATACTCATGTATAAGCCAAATAATTTGGAAAAAAATAAAATCCTGGAAGGAAGGGGGTGTGTCAGCTTATGCACTGGACAAGGTCTAAACATGAATCTTTTAAAACGTTTTTTTGTTGGCTACTGTAATGGCTGTAAATCTTGGACATGAAAAAATAATTATTTTTTCCTTGTCCCAAGAGTTATATGCATGTAAAGAAAATACATTTTTGGTGTCCTAGGACTTACTAAACTGTTATAAGCTAATATGATTGTTTTTATTATTTTGCATGTGTATAATTTCTGATTTATCCAACATGAAATTAAATAAAGGTAAATAAAGACTGCATAATTCACAGGCCAGTTCAAGTTTACCCGAGTGATTATGCTGTACTGTAATGTACAGTACTTGCACAGTGCAAACTGCACTTAGCGTCACTTAAATCTGTGTTTATTCCCAAAATTATTAGATGAAGATTTTGCTTTATTCATTGTTTATACCAGATCACATTTCAGCTGACATATACAGCCGTTTCATTTATGTTGATCCATGTGCTCATGAATTACTCTTTTTCAATGATATATGTGATCCTACAAATTGAGGTTATATTTATGAGAAGGTACACACATTTAATTGTACAAGGTGCATAACCAGCATATATTCATATAACTTACATATTCTTTAAAGAATTACAATAATAAAGGCTAAAATTCAGAATAAAGATCAACTAAGATCATCATTGATCTGTTTTAGTTTTGTGTTTCAGCTGAACAAAATTATAGAAATTAAACTTTTCCACACATTGGATAGCTGGTAGTTACAGCATTCCCCTTTGTTTATAATGGCAGATTTTTGTTTTCCGACAGCAATCCAGGTCAGTTAATCATTAACAGGCTGAAACTGGCTTGGGTTAAGAGAGAATTTTGCCTGGTGGCTATACCAGTACTTTGATGAGTAATTGCCTTTTACTCTATAATATTAGCAGAGTTACTATAGCTGTGTAAAATGGGGTGTAAGGTCACTTTCATCAAACTACAACTCAGTTTTTACAGTATGACAATAATTCTGGAAGCATTATTTCTGAAACTTCAATAATATATATTGGATATATTGTCTAATTTTAGTGCATTGGATCCTCTAATTTGAATCCAAGGGATTTACTTTATTTAGCAAAAAGGACTTCATTGAGCCCAAGTTCAGACCTTCAATGTACATGCAGTGGTGCCATGTAAATATGCGCACTAGCCTAAATGTGAGCTCTGAACCAAATCCTGTTGTTGTTCATTGTTGTCATACTGGGATTGCAGTTTATTGAGTTAGCTATGACCAATTTCAGGGCAAAATAAAAATGTATTCACTAGTGCATTGATACAAAATTCTGATGCAATAATGCATAAACAAATAATATTTTACTAGAGTAAAAAGGGAGATGTTACTGTTACAGCGGCCTGTGAATGCTCAGTTCTTGTCACTGTCTTATCAAATCATACACAATTGTGAATTAGGCAGAAATGATAAGACAACAGAAAATTAAATAAATTTATTGACTTTTATAACAAATTATATTAACTTATAACATTTCCATGTAATATCCATGCAAGCCAACCCCAAGATATGAATAGGTATAATTTTTGCTAATATAAGTTTGCCTAAATAGATGCATTTAGAACTTAGCACATGCATCTTATGATGTTGTCTCAGACTTATGGGTCAGCATATGCATGGGTCATGCACTTTTAATGTGTTTACCTATTTAATTTGGGTGTTGGCTTATAAACAGACAAGCTTGTGCACAAGTATATATGGTATGTGATGTAATTCATCTTTCGTTTTGTCAACTGTTTATTTGACATTACATTTGCAGCAACAAGTTGATGACATCCTTTAAAATTAAACTGGCTACAATGCTTTATTAGATATTTTCAATGGAGCCGGATTAAGTTTAATTGATTAGTCGAGACCATGCTTTTTTTAACAGTCCACTACTTAAAGATATTCATTTGTCAAGCTAGCATCAGTGAATGACATGCCATTCAGTCAAGTTGGCAGCATCCGCAGTCATGGTAAGGTTTTCAAAAACATTTTTGATACATACAGTAAATATTGCAGATGAAACCTTATAAGCTGTGAATGGTTAATTATCAGCCGATTTCTGCTTCTGTAATTTTTCAGATCACATGTTACAGACACAGTCTTCGCACCATTCTACATCTTCATTGTCATGGCAACCCTCAAGTGACAATGCAGTCGGTCACTTGGTCTCCGGAAGTCATCACTCGATATCGGATATGAGGGGCCATAATAAAGAAAATGAAGAAGTGGAACTTATGTCTAGTGACTCGTCTAGTAGTTCTTCAAGTGACGAATAAAACATTTTGCAGAACTAGCTTTACTTTGTTGATGTAAATGCGTTTAGAATAAGGTTGAAAATAATTTTTTGCACTGGTCCTACACCGGAAGAGTTTATTTGAATGGCTTGTAATCTGTCCATCCATTAACACAAGTTATCATTACTTCTCATAAATGTCTTGGAGGATTGCAAAGAAATTTTTAGAGATGATGATCCCAAAGTCGGGTTGGTTCCAAATTAAAATGGTGCCAGTCAGATAAAAATCATGTTATCACTACTCATTCTCAGTGTAGGGTCATATCAGCATGGGGGTTTTGTTGAAGGACTTCATGTGATATCTAATTGACCTGTAATGAAGAGGGTACCAGTCTAATGTCCAAGATGGCACTACAGCAGCCATCTTAAAAATCTTATCACAACTCCTCCATAATGGATGGTCATGTCAGCATAGGCTTCTCACTGACTTCTTGTGATGTCTAGTTGATCCTGCTTGAGAATGCTACCAATCTGACATCCAATATGGCCACCACAGGAGCCAACTTGAAAGTCTTGTTAGTATTAATCCTTCAAAATATATCAACATGGCGTTTTCATCCAAAGACTTCTCATTGAATCTTATTGGTCATCAGTGAAAATTATTCTGATCTGACATGCAATAAGGCCAACAAAACAGCCACCTTTGGAATCTTTTTATCACTACTCCTCCCAAATGGAAAGTCATATCAACATTTGCTTTTCAGCAGAAGACTTCTTATGGTGTGGTGAGATGTATCCAGATTAACCTTTGAACAAATAACTTAAAATACAAGTCTGAAAATTTGGTGACAGTGACCTAGTTTTGGTTACTCTCCTTGAGATAAATCCACATACCAGTTGTCATGTGTAGGTCATATAAAGTCCAAGATACTGGGAGCATGATGTTACACTGCATCAAAATTGGGTCACAGCTGGAGTTGAAATTAGGATTTTTTCACTGATACATAGCATGTCTATAACAACGTTTTAATGTATGTGCCTTAACTTCTCAGATCCTATTAAAATCAAACAAAAGCCAGTTCAGTTTCTGATTCGAAATGTATTTTTTATTTTTATGAATTCAAATACAAAAAACTATTTCACAAGGAGAGTCATGCAGTAGACATTCAGAATTCATTTTCATTGTATCTGAGAAGGTAACTTACATTATGCAAGTCCAGGGTCAAGCAAAGAACATTTTTACAACCATCCATGAATGAAATATCCCATTCACTTTTCATATTTCTCAGAATACTCTCTGCAGAAATAGCACAACATCTATTCCTGGATCATATTTCTGCTATTAGTGTTCATTTATCCAGGAATTCTGGTATGTTTTCACTCTCTGAGTTATATTTATGATCTCATTTTCTTCTCATTGTTGAATTTCTGAAGTTTAGGCAGCTGTGCACCTTGTAAGAAATTCCACATGTTCCCAATGTCACCTTGAAAGACAGTGACTCTTTATCAACATGGATCTAAAATTAAAACTTTTAATTTACAATTTTGCATTATTCCTCAAGTCTGACAAAGCAACTTTATCTAAATGGCCTTGTTTTGGTACTAGCCTGATATCCTAGGTCATTGAAATTATTACAGTGAATGAACACTGAAAGACACACAAATGATCAAAAACTTCATTTGTGAATGGATAATAATTACGGACATGTTACTTTTGTGAATTAAAACAATAAATCTGATAGCTGTCATGAATCATCTTTATATAGCACTAAAAACTAAAGGATCCACAAAATGGGTGTTTTTAAATGCCTCTTAAAAGCAGAATGTATAATGCTATGACATCCATCCTTATGTTCATCTGTTTGATAACTTTGTCATTTCTGCACAATAATTTTGGCAATTGTTTGCACCCAGGTTAGGAACAAAGCCTGTTAATTTAGGGATCAGTGCCACTGAAAGAATTATTCAGCACAACAGTTTAACAGGACCAAACATTTAAAATTCTAAGAATTCTACATAATAATGTTTGTTCTGCATTAAGTTTCTTGCTGAAACTTTGTAGTCTCAATAAAATACACAAAAGATTCAGTCTCAAGTAGGGACAGTCTTGGCTATTTTCTTTTATAAAATCATGATGGAAGCATAGCAGTGGCAATTATTTTGTGTAATGAGGTTGTTATTGTGTTCAAATTGTGCTTTTTTGTTTGTTTGTTTGTCAACTGATATAAAGTGCTGGCCACTGATTTGTTTCATTCTGACAGGTCTTAACCCCCAAAAGACAATCTGCATTGCAGATCAAAACAGCTGTAAAAAATTATAAAATTTATGCTGTTGAAGATTAAAAAATCCAGTTTGCAATTTTGTGATAGAGCACGATGACGTGTCGCTTCATTGGATCAACAGTGAGATAGGAGAAGTTCTGTTCATGTTCACGGTCTGCTGGATAATAAACGATATCATCTTTGTCCTGAAATAAGCAAAACAATAAATGGAAGAAGAATTTCAAGATTATGCTAATATAACAGGCAAACTGCATCAATCTCTCAATAAAGCAATCTGTCGGAAAAACTCCGGTTTATAGGATTTGTAAAGTTTTACAGGTTATTTAAATGCATATCTATAAAGGAAAACAGAAGACCAGGCCATGTGTATTGTCAGGTTATTAAGGTGTTTTGGTTAAAACAATATTTAAAACTTCTTTGTATTACAACTCTACAGCTTTCCAAAATAAAATTTATAATTTGTTGAAATGGGCTTACTGTATTTGATCCAATATCTGCACTCTCCACCTTACAAATTAATTCTGTAGGTAAATTTTATGAAGTGAATCTGATCATAATAACCAATCATGTCTTACAAAATGTCAAAATGAAGTGTATGAACGTATTATTAGAAGAGTTAGCTCCCTTGGACAATGTTGTGCGCTCTCATCTTCAGAAGTGCATTTTCCCCCAATATGATCATACTGAATAAAAGCACTTTTGAGATCCATTCATTTAACAGCTTGCCAAAATAATTACTAATACATTTACCAATCTATGTTAATGCTGTCTCCCTTACTTTTAATATCTGGATGCCTCCAAATTTTCCTAGAACTTGTTTTGTAATCATATTCTACCAAAGTCTTTCTTTTGCAATAAAGCACTTAATCCAAGAAATTTTAATCTATTGAATAAAAGAATGAACATGAACCAGGCCTGGACCACCATGTGTAGACAGGTCTGCAAATATATATATTTTAACACTTTCAGTTTACCACTCCAAATAAATATTTGCAAAATCAATGGTTAGATCAAAGTTATTTTTCCAATAAGGGACAGATATCTCCTCACTCAACAACCCAACAGTTTTTTAACTTCTTATAATTTCTTCACATATATTAACTATAGCATATTGTATTGGTTTAAAGAGATTTTAACATTCCTTCTGTTTTTCCCATTTTTATTTACTAATTCAGTTTCTTTATTATTGATTTGTGCTAAAATTTCTTTATCATTTCTTTGATTAAGTGATTTGTTTAAAATTAAAATTTCAGCTTCAGTTCTTTTGATGCTTTGTTTTTCTTGTTTTATCTTGTAAATATTAAATTGTGTCAATTTTTATTTTAATTTTTAAGAATTTCAAAAAGAGATGATCATTACATATTAACTTTACTTGTAGTGAATCATTCTTGCAATGCATTTTTAACTGTGTTT
Source organism: Megalonaias nervosa (assembly GCA_016617855.1). Lineage (NCBI taxonomy): Eukaryota > Metazoa > Mollusca > Bivalvia > Unionida > Unionidae > Megalonaias > Megalonaias nervosa. Next base: position 31,928 of record JAECUM010006747.1, on the reverse strand, counting down.
CCTTTTGTTTTATTTATTGTTTTATTTAAGACATTCCCATGTGAAAGCCTTCTCATTGAAGTGAACGAACCAACTTTGTCACATCGCAGACAAATGCTTTCCACACAGCATGCTCTCAAATTAAGATCAGACCCTCTGAACCCTGCTTTTTCGGCTGTATTTCAACCCAAATACAAACCCTTATACGAAAAGAAACCAAATGCCACACCTACGTTTGGCATAAGAATATCATCCAGCCTTGACAGTACCAAAATTGATCTTTCAAAAATTCAGAAAACGTCTGTCTCCGAAACACCACCCTGGCTACTTAAACAACCAAAAGTACTTTTTGCATTACATGATGGAAAAAAATCTGAGACAAACCTTTCCATCTTCCACAACTCTTATCATGAACTCCTCATCCAATTTGAAAACTACACAAGAATTTATACTGATGGATCAAAAGATGAGGAAAAGGCTGCTGCTGCCTTCGTTAGTGGAAAACATACAACAAACGTTTGCTTGCCAAATGGTACATCAATTTTTTCAGCCGAAATCAGAGCAATAGACCTTTGCAATATATTGAAAACAAACATATTTTAAACAGCATCATTCTCCGACTCGCTATCAGTACTTCAGTCACTACATAATAGAAAACTGGAGAACCCATTATTGGCCAATATTCTCCTCAAACATATTAAGCTGAGTACCTCCCACAATACAGTATACTGTTGGTTACCCAGCCATATTGGCATTAAAGGTAATGAAAAAGCAGACTGCACTGCTAAAATGGCCCTATCACTAGAACCATCTGATTTTAGAATACCATATACTGATTTTAAACCTATTATCAAAGAATCTATGTCAGAAATGGCAGGTGTCCTGGAATGATGCAGTGAATAACAAACTTCATGTCATCAAGCCAACCCTAGGAGAATGGACTCCTTCTTACAGAGCCATCTGTAGGGAGGAGGTAGTCATTGCAAGTATTCGAATTGGTCATATGTATATAACCCACTCCCACATACTAAAAGGAAAAGACCCACCAGAATGCATTTCTTCCATCTTCCACAACTCTTATCATGAACTCCTCACTCAATTAGAAAACTACACAAGAATTTATACAGACGGATCAAAAGATGAGGAAAGGCTGCTGCAGCCTTCATTAGAGGAAAACACACAACAAAGTTCGCTTGCCAAATGGTACATCAATTTTTTCAGCCAAAATCAGAGCAATAGACCTGGCTCTGCAATATATCGAAAATAAACATATTGTAATCAGCATCAATTTCACCGACTCACTATCAATACTTCAGTCCCTACACAACAGAAAACTGGAGAACCCATTATTAACCAATATTCTCCTCAAAAATATTAACCTGAGTACCTCCCACAATATAGTATAGTGTTGGTTACCCAGCCATATTGGCATTAAAGGTAATGAAAAAGCAGATCACGTTGCTAAAATGGCCCTATCCCTAGAACCATTTGATTTTAAAATACTGTATATTGATTTTAAACCTAGTTTCAAAGAGTCTTTACATCAGAAATGGCAGGCATCATGGAACAATGCAGTGAATAATAAACTTCATGCCATCAAGCCAACCCTAGGAGAATGGACTTCTTCTTACAGAGCCATCTGTAGGGAGGAGGTAGTCATTGCAAGAATTCGAACTGATCATACTTATATAACCCACTCTCACATACTAAAAGGAGAAGACCCACCAGAGTGCATTTCTTGCAATGAACCATTCACTGTTAAGCACTTCATGATAGAGTGTTTTGACCTCCAACCTACGCACAATCAATATTACAATGTGCATGATATGAAGGAACTCTTTGATACAATAAACGTGACTTGTATTATAGAATTCCTGAAAGAAGCAAACATTTGTTATAAGCTACAACTTTTATGTTATCACCTTGAACAGTTTTATGCAATGCATATACCGTCCCTTATTTGCAATAACTTTTCATTTGTCTTCATTATCTTACACCATTTACACTCCCTGTTGATCGGGAAGCTTTATTTATTTATTACCTTTACCATTTTATCATTTTACTTTTAAATGTGTGGTTTCATATCGCTGGTCGATAGAAACCTTTTGCCACTTTTAAATATTCCTAGATATAACCTTTTGTATGGCGCTAAATAGCCTAACAGTGCTGGTGCGCCGTAAAAATACAACCAACCAACCAACCTTTTGTTTTATAAGTTTTGCATTGAACTGGCATTAACCTTGACCTCTGAGAAGTATAAATAATGATAAGGTTAGAGATATAGCTACATGATGTTTTGTATCCTGGAACAATAGATAAATATGTGAAGTATGAAAACAAGTCCTCAGAAATCAAGAAATAATCTAATCTGCTTTGTTTATAGAAATTGGCTGTCTCCAGGTAAATAATTTATTATTAGATTTACTACTCTCCATGGATCTATGAAATCTAGTTTATTCCTGATATCTTGGACTGCAATTTGGACCATGGGATTTCTATTATAAATGTATCAAGTTCTATGTACTTATCATTTTGGTCACCACAAATGATAACAGATGAATTATCAAGACTAGCAATATGTAAGGATTGTCATTATTATGACCACATAAATTGACCAAGATTATTCTATTTCCTTGAATCTATGTATCTGGCACCATGTATCTGCCACTGCCATGGCATTTTCTTCTTTGGATAGAAATTCCAAAGTTATTTCTAAAAGAATGGCAATACCAGCACTACTGCTAGATTTATGACTAATAAAGCAAAATCCCCATTATGCATAATATATATCAATCTTTTTGATGCTGTGTGTTTCTTGTAAACATATAATGGATACATTTTTTGGTTTAACCCAGTGAAGATATATCTCTTTTCAAAACTAGAACTATATTGAGCCCCTATATTTATTGATAAAATTTGAATTGTACCATTCATAATTTAATATTTCAACTATAATTTAAACGCAGTTGTGTTGTGAAATATTGACAAGTAGTAATGAGAAACCAGGAATGCATGACAGTATGTTCCATGAAAAGATGTTCTTATCCACATTTTAGCTCTTTCTTTCCTTCCTTCCTTCCTACTGCTATACTGCAATCAAAACGTGCTTAAAAAGTTCTTTTATGTAAGTTTTAGACACAAAGATGGTGTTCACTTTTTAATAGGCAAGCTGGAATTTTGTTGAAAAATGAAGTGAATTGGAAATAGAGACATAGATTTTAATCATGACTTAAAGTTATCCAATAAAATCATGATCCAAAGTATTTGGTATGGTGCATTTTACCAAAGTCATTTACAGAACAAATATGGAGGAAAATATATTTGTGAAATACATATAATGCTTACCATTGCTGTGACTTTGAAGACGCTTGAAGTAATGCTCAATTCCTTTGTCTCTGGATTTTTCTGAACGCTACAAATATAAAACTGCTCATGAAACAATATGAAACCCCAAACTGTTATCAGCTGAATCACAGTATCTAAATTGCCAGCAAAAATGAAATAGTGATTTTGATTCCTTTATTGGCCACAAAAAGTTTTAATCACAACAGCTGTAATACTGCTAATTTGAGCACTCCAGAAAAAACTCTTTGACAAAATTAATGTTATTTTTCTTCTGTAAAATTAATCTTCAACTATTTCTCAACACTGGGTATTTTTTAAATGTTAACATCTGTTGTGATATTCTGGATTTTTTTTTGGTGAAATCTCTGCAACACTGGATAATAATTGTTAAATTATTTAGGACTAATTTTTGTATATTGAAATTGATGTTATCACTGACAGGCCTAGCCAATGTAAGTATGCACAGGATGAAAAGGTACCTTTGGTGCCCTCACTCAGAAAAAAATACCTCAAACTCGGTAAACCGATGCCCCACCCACCCCACCCCTTCTTTCCAGGCCGGCTCCCAGGAGAGATGCCTGTATCACCAACCTCTTATGATGGCCCTGATGACAGGAAAGTAGTACTGAATAATTTACAATGCAACAGTTGTATGGATTGATAAAACTGATGAATATTTTTTTTTGTAAACTATACATTAATTTAATGTTAAACATTTTATCATCATGAATCTGGGAAAAATATTTTGTTCAAAAGAAAAACTGCCATATTGGTTAAGTCTTCACTGTTGCTTAGAAAGCAGAATTTTACTGAACCACAGTTGAAAGACAGTCACAGACAAGGGAAACAGGTTCAGTGAGAATCATAATTTTTCTTAAATTTACAAAGTAATCAGTGATTTCCAATTTATGTTAAATTAACTTTAATTGTATTGAAATATGATCATAAAAGGAATTTGGTTATCATTTTCATGCCTAACAGGGCATAGCATAGGTTTAGTTCACTGGGCTAACCATATTTACACTGACTGGAAAATGTGGCACACATGCTGTCTATCAAATAGATCAACAGAAATTAGATATGGTCAAGCACTGTTAAAGGTAGACCTGATACATCAGTGGAGAAGAAAATATCTGAATTTGCCTTCAAATAAAGCTTGAATAATATACTAGTTGACTTATGATATTGTTACGGAGATCATCCATCATAAGACTACTTGGCTTATGAGACAGTTGTGGTTATGGATCATAGACTACATGTCTTATGACATAGTCATGGAGATGGATAACAGACGACTTGTGATATTGTTATGAAAATGGATAATAGACTATCATATAGTCATATAAATAGATAATAGACTAGTTGACTTATTACATAGTTATGGATAGGAATAGACTAGATGACTTATGACATAGTCATGGAGATGGATAATAGACTATTATAATCATGGAGATGGATAATAGACTACTTATGGAGATGGATAATAGACTAGTCGACTTATCATATAGTAATGGAGAGGGATAACAGACTATTATAATAGAGTCACAAAGATGAATAACAGACTAGTTATGACATAGTTATGGAGATAGATAATAGACTACTTGACATGATATAGTTATGGATATGAATAATAGGCAATTATGGTGTGTAGGTGGATAATAGACTACTTATGATATAGTTATGGAGATCAATATGTTTGTGAAGATGACCAAAAGAAAGTAAACTTGAGGAAAAACAAAAGGCCTGTAACTTAGGTTTCAAATTTTCTATGCTTGGATATCCAAGAAGTTCATCAATATCAATGTGGTCATTTTCAGTAATTTGAAAAATCAAAACACCAAATATTATTCAGAAAAGACAATGTATAAAAGCTTTAACAATGAAAAATATACTCAGGGCTGTCAGGGTCAAAATATCTCATGCCAAATAACCCTGATAGAGCACTTGGTTCTTTTTATCTGTGTGCCTCCATGATGCAGCTCAATTTTCATGTCATGCATCTATTTTGATCATGTGTATTTGTAACTGAAGTGTAGCACTAAGACAGCATAAACAAACACACAGCCAAAGTGACTTTATCCATACTTGAATGAACTGGCCAATGCCTTGCCTGAATGGTTATGTGCAAGTCCTTGTGTAAACTCCCATATGTTACATGTGAGCTGGTATATGTTTATTTGTGGGAAGGACTCAGTTTAAAATGTATTTCTGAGCTACAACATAGAGAAAATATTTTACTTATGTAAATAATATAATATAATATATATATAACATATTACAGTATAAAATTAGAAATTCATTGCCTCAGATTTTTAGTGATATATGTCATTCGTTTAAAGAAACCTTATGCAATTGTAGTTGATAATGTTTAGTTATTGTTGCTCAGGCAAATCCTCCATCTAAATTTTCCAATTAAAGCTCTACTTTTTAGTTATTATAAGGGAAATAACTCTATTGGGTACAGTTCTTGCCGTGAAAAGGAAAATGAAATTAATAATATAACACATGCAAGAAATCTTTTAACAACAGTTCTTATATCATACGTTTTAAAACAATTTACAAGGACAAACACATTAAGAACAGAATCATCATTAGGACTCTCAAAGTATCAAGTTGGTTGGGTTGGTTAGGTTAGTTTTTAACAGCACTTTCATCAAATATCTTTCAAAATAATTAATAATTCAAATAAAAGTTTTAAAAAACAGGTTTACAAGAAAGCATTAGCAAAGTTGGGTATTCTGTAAGTCAAATTTGGGATTCTTAATAAAATGTCAGGAGATTAGAGTTCTCGAAGTTGTGAGTTGTGTCCCAATTTCACTTAACATCTCATAATTTCTTGCTCAAATTAAGATTTTTCAATATCTTTGCTTGGTTGGGAACAATGATTGTCTCAAAAGCACATCCAGCAGGCCTCAGTGACTGAAGTACAGTCATAAAAGTTTGAAATTTCCTCAAAGGAATCTTGTATTGTCTTGTATTATCTTGCAGGAAATTCTAAGGATTTTCTCAAATTTTAGGAATTCCTTGCCTCTTTATTTTCAACATAGAAAGATTTCTAGTAATAAAATTTTACAAGTGATTTTGTATTCTTTCTACTACCTCCACTGCCAACAAAATGTGTTGCAATAATGACTTTTATCAAAAGAAAAAACTTGGGACATATTTTCAATTGTTCCAGTCATGAAGAATGATTTAAATCTGTTTAAAAAATATAACTTTAACATATTTGTACAACTGAATGACAGCAGGTGTATATATTACCTGACAAGATCTTTGTATAACAGTTTTGTGATGTTGAGGTATGGATCTATAGTGTCTTCATACTGGCAAACAGCACCTCCTATACACAAGTGCTTGAAAAGTCGAAAAAGAAATTCTTTCCTGTCTGATTCACTGAATATATCAGTTGTCAGATTCTTCAAGCAATAGCACCTGAAAGATATCATGTAAATCTTTATTTTCAGCATTATTAAATTGTTGGAAATGTAGTGTCTGTAAACATATCAGTGCCATAAAAATTCCTGTGCATTATTGACTGGATGAAAGAGTGCCCGTCTTTCTTAGAATCTGAGTCTTTCCCTTGAAAAATATTTTCATGAATTAGTTTCATTGCAAATTTTCTAAAATCTTATGCCTGTGGAAGTTCGGATTTGCATTGGGTATATAGATAGTTATGTATGTACTCCTTTTTGTCATAGCTAAATAAATGATGACATGAGAAATGAAAGCTACTTCATTATTATAGACGATACTGCTGTTTTGGTCTGAGGATAATTAAGTACAAATCTAAAGCAAGCCATTCATTATTAAATCAGTTACATTAGTCGTTATTGGATGCAAGAGTAATATACTGACTGCCATAGATCTAAGAAATTAAATTACTTATAACAAAGGTGATATTGAACAATTTACCCTGGTCAGAATCTTCTATTTTCCCATTCATATGTGGGTATGATAGTGTTTTCTAATGTGGAACATCAGTACAAGACAACTCTGTCCTGTCTCTCAAGTAACCTTTATCCTGACTCATGGGCTATTTTGACTTTCTATTGTGAGCATAGCACACACAAAGTCACCAAAATTTGCCAATTTCCATCAATGCTTGAACATTCTTTCAAAACAATCAAGATAAACATTGCAACTACAACACATTTACATACTAAAATGAGCAGTGGCTGAAGTTGAGTATTCTTCAAAAACAGCCCTTTATTCCACTGACCTTTATTCCTCTGATGAACCTAGCTACATATATGGCAGCTATAATCCAATTTTGAGTCCAGAAAACTGTTTCAATTGCTGGTTTGCTTGTTTTATAAAAAAATATTTTTGAAGGGTAAATCAATTCTAGACCAAAGTAGAATCTAGGCTATTTTATTAATAATCTGTCTGTCTCAATCTTATTGGTAAGAGAGGCCCTTTTTGCCTATTCACATTTGTTTCATTGCACAAGCTATCTGCATTATACTATTCATATGCTTTGTATTGCCATTAACATAGACATTTCAACCACTGTTCTTTGAAAACTGAAATATGTTAAAAACATCATTTAAAGTTTACACTGAATATTTCAGTTAACAACTTTTTACACCCTATATTAAAAGAATCCTTCATAATGCATTGATTTAGGGTAAGAAAATTACACCTTCAGGATCAAAGTTTTCAATCAGACACTCAGCAAAGTCTTGTGTATGCCGCAAAATTCTGACTCTCGAGGAGGAATTTTTCTATCATACACCAGTGCATATAAAGGCTTCCATTAGTTATGACACTTCTGGATTTATCTTCACTTAAAGTTTACAATACACAATTTTTTGGAAAAATTAGAGAATTAAATATAGGCATATCAACAGATAAAAGTGTCATTTTCTAACAATGCCAAAGTACAGATATAGTTTAATTCATCTATTACTGTCTTTTAAAGGCAAGATTTATTTCTTGACCAATCAGATTTCTTGTCTCTAATCAACTATGAGTCAGTCACCAATTTGTACCTTTGTCCTGTTAATGGACTCATTATGATCATGATGTCACACTACATTCCTACACTAACAACTCAAAGATGTCTCGAGTGAAATTGCTATATTAAGAAAAATTATCAGAAACACTGCATGTAAATTGATTCTGCACATTTATTAATTTATCAATTTTACTGTTTGCCAATAACAATTATATCAGTATGGAGATAAATCTGCATTTCAATTTTTATTAATTGCCTGAAAACCCATCACTTTGTTCCTGATTAACACTGGGTGGATGCAGTTTTTCATGATTTTTGTTGCAAGTCATTCCATCACATAGGAATCTTGGACATTGCTGTTTTTCTCATTAGAACAAAATATATGTATAGTTTTAGTGTGCTGATTGACCCAACATCTCAATCATTAAATTGCCAACAAAGAATAACAAAATCTTCATCTAAAGCATTACCCATAATCGTATATAATTGATGCAAATCAACGACCATGATTCAACTGAGGTCACAATGTTAACTTCTTTCCACACATTTATAAGCTAAGCACAGCGAGAGTTGCTGTTAAGGTTAGTGTCAACTAGTATGATTTACATTTTATTCACATGTTGATCAATGATTGTTCTTGAAACACAAAATGCCTTCTAAGCAGGTTTGTAGGTTGACAGATTTTTCGTCGGATTAAAAATGCATGGCATATGCATTAACTCTTATAATTTTAAAGAAAATTTACTAACCTTATGAACCTTATTTAATTACAAATAAAATTAAGTAACCAAATAAATTAAGAAAATTTGCAAATATTCACTACATTGTGCAAAAAAAAAGGAATAAATATTCTGTAAAGTGAAGTCATGAAAAAGTTTCCAGAAAATATGAATGTTTTGAAAAATGCAGTATTTCCCAAGTTAGTGTGAGTGTATTTGCAAGAAATTATGTATCAAGATTCAATTGGAATCGGGCAGAAAAATTACAGAAATTACGATTCTTTGTGCACATTTTCAATGGGATTACTATTATGGATACAATGAGATCGACTGGTAAGTACATGTACTCTATTTACATCTCAGGTGCCATTGTTTTTATACATGCATATTCAACAAATAGTAAGAAAAAACAAAATAATATGCTATATGAAGTATTTATTATTTAATATGCATCAAGCTGGTAACCATATCACTGAAATCCAAAGTTTAGCTCATCTCTCTCTCTTCACAGAGGGAACACATGCACTATTTTTCTTCAGTTACCCTACTTGTTTAATTATTGCATGATATATTATTACATAGGACAATGACACTTTGTGGACTCGGACCATCATACTGTAGCAGTTTCTCTCTCTCTTTCTCTCTCTCTCTCATATGCAGGCTGTATTACCATAAACATCTTGGAATTAGGCCATAACCTAGTAAATATATTCTGCAACATTATTATCAACAGTATTTTAAAATCTTTGACTTGCCAGGCATAAGGTATATTTTTAAAGAATAAAAATAATTTCTTTTAGTAGTGTCCATGAATATGCGGCACAAATACAAATATATTTCTTTAAGCCATCTGGTCTTTGTGTCCTAAACATCATGTGTATTTTATATGAAGCCATAAAAAAATATATGGTAATATTCATTGCAGGCTCCCATTAATTATAAATTATGTACATTAAAAAATGAAACAATGTACATTAAATAATGAAACATAATCAATTTCACCAGATGAAATTAATGAAGTTGTCATTACTCAGACCCTTAAATATTCTTCCATATACATTTTCAAATATTATATTGAATAGGGTGATATACCTTCCTAAGTTCATCAGAAATCTGAATGCCTTCATAGTACTCGACCAAGCACTTGTCGATATGTCCCGGTTCTCTGACAATTTCATGATCATAGAGTCTGTCAAAAAAGCTCATGGATTGCACTCTGCATGGAATAACTTCAACTGAGACTTTGTCTGCTGCAATACCTGCATCAAAAGAAAACCAATTTATTATAATTAGGAGTTTGTGGCACATCAGCACATTAAAGATACAAGAAAGTCTTTGTAAGTGTTGTTCAGGATGTATAAGCAGCTGTTATGAGATAGGTCAAAAGTCTTTAATAAATATGACTTAATTGATTATTCTGCTTTGTGTACCTTACGTATGCAAATTGGTCTAATAGTATTTCCCACAGCAGGACCAGAAGTACAATGGTTTAGTTTTGGTCATGGGGTCCATAGTGGTACCACATGCTCATCAAAATCATGCTATAATAAAAGTTATTATAACAAAGCATACTCGTAACATAATCTGAGTAAAGAAGGGTAACTTACTTAAAGGTGTCCAGTTTCCTTTATCTGAAGCCACTTGGAGTGTCGATATTACATTTGGATCTTAAAGAAATCCTGAAAAATTTTAATCAAGTGAATATTTAATGCTAAGGAAGAAATTTAAAATTCTCTGATATCACAACTCCATGATCTTAAACAAAGTAATAGAAAAAACTGAAAACCAATAATTTTTTTTAAAATTCAAGAAATAATTTATTGTAAAATACATTCCAAATCTGAGTAAATTGCAAAAGGAACTTTCATTTTATGATTGTAGTTTGTAAACTGTAATATTTTTCACTCATCATGGTTATTTGCTGAACGCTTGTGCAGTACTCAAGATGTTTATTAAGAATTTCTTGTGTGTTGCCGTGCAAACACTTATAACAGGAGAAAGTTTTTCTTTTTCTATTGCTGTATTGTTTACCAACTAATCTGTTAAAGTTTATAATCCATACATAATGGGTTTTGTAGAACAACAAGTTTATTGTTAGTTGACTAATTCAATTTCTTTATATATCTCGGGTAAATTAACATATTTTGTCGAGACCCATCGTCGACACCAAATACATTAATGCCACTTGTTAATGGGTGATCATTTTGTCGTTTGCATTGTGGAATTTGATTTTCAGCAACTGGAAAATTTATCCCGGTAAAGTTAAGTTAATGAACATCGTCAATATAATTTACTACACGATCAATATGTCAAGCAGCAGGAAATAAAGCTGATAAAATTGCTTATTAAAAACAGTTGTTTTCGTTGTCTTTTATATTTATACAAAAAAAGAAAAATTATTGGTACTGGAAGATCAATATACGAGCTACCACGTAATGGATTATATTTGATTGAATGAAATATTATCTCTGATATAAACTCGAACTTCCTGAAACTTATGCTACATATTCATCACGTTTTTTCCCAAATTTCCTTGTGAATTTCATCAGACATCGACCTTAGATCAGTACCAAGTAACACTCGTTTTGTTTTTGCTGTAATGTAAGGATCGGCAATTTCTTTATCTACGACACTTTTAGCTTTGTGAGATTAACATGATATTGTGCAATAATTTTTAATCCGCTATATTAGTAAATTCAGATTGTATAGTTGGCTGTTGCAAATGAAACAAATTTATTGCACAGAAATTAGTAAAAGTTGATTATCAAATCTCCAGCTGTTGAAAAACCAGACAAATGCAGTTGCAATTATTTTAGACTGGTATTTTGTTGAGAACAACCTTAGTTTTGCGATATCAGAAAGTTTCAACATCTCTCTATCTAATGTTTTATATTTCTCTAATTAAGTGTGATATAAAAATTGCCAATTAGAGATTTAGACGACGTATAGTATAATGTCACAAAATTTATATCAACGACCTATTATCATGAATAATCTTGCAAGATGTTAGGAGGTTTTGTGGTGTCATCCAAAATATAACTTATTCGCAGGTAGTAAAATAGGAGTTGTGAGAAACATCCGAACGTATAATTCTATTGGGATATTAACGCCAGCGGGTTATAAGATAAAAGTAAAAGCGGAAGATGATACCTAATATGCTGAAATATATTTGCAAGATTTGATATGGACTTTATTTTACGATCATATTCCAGCGGTGATGCGAGTGTATCATGTTAAGAGACATTTTACAGATAATAACATCGCAAATCTTGATTTGCAAGATAAATTTAAATCTCATCCGATCTATGCTTTATACAAAGCCAACAGAAGAGGAATTATATGAAATTCTAAAACAAGAAAAGTCATTGGTTGTACTGGTAATATGGGTTATTTTAAAGTGACAGTACAAGGAAAAAATACTGATTTTATTTGTTATTTTTCACACCGTTTTGTTTATGAGGTATTTCATCAACTTATCCCATGTGGTTTAGTCATCGATCATATCAACAATATTTGAGTTGATAATCGTCTCGAAAATTTAGATTTTGTGTTACAGCAGGAAAACGTTCGTTTTGGTAATGCTGGAATCACCAACAACTTTAAAAATCTTAGATCTTTTACATCAATCAACTCTACCACAGGAGAGTACATATTATTCACACCAATACGATTAGCTGCAAAACACTTTACTATTTATCCACGATCAGCAAAATATGTAGCTGATGGTACCACTAAATCCACTTTCACAAGAGTGACATTTGATAGAATTATCTTTCATTACGAATTACTTTTTGTTTAAGATATTTGCGACATCGCTGTTGGCCAAACAACAATTGACATAATTGTTTAGCGCTTCTCTATCGTACTCGATCCAAATCTTGCCGTATTTCAGCATATGGTCGACTTCGACATTATTAAGCTTAATCAGATTATTTTTTCTCGTTCTACTTCGAAGTTAGCCAGCGCATTAACATCACCACAAAACATGTTTCTATTGGCCTCTTCAAGCTCATAGGGTTTAACAATATTAGAACGAGTAATAAAATGATCCATGTTATTTAATAATCAGCACAAAATTTGAATTCCTCACAGATTTATTTTTAGAATCTTTTTAAGATCTTCCCTTGCTAAGCAATAGTTAGCCCACTTCATGACAGTGTCCCTGTCATATCTGATAAGATATTTTTATATTTCTAGAGTTCTGATACCTCAGAATCTGTTAAGTGCACTTCAAGCGCCGAGTAAGAGTCATATCCAACAATAAGATTTACATATTTCCTTTGTGTTTTTTTATTACTGAAAAATATTTTTGACAGCGTCTAGCAGTAAATTCATATTTAAGATCTTAGCTTTGACAATACTTCTTATTTCGCCTGGAATTTTTATTATTCTTATTAGATAAAAGTCTTATGTATAATGTCGCTGATAAAACATGACATACTTAAACGACTTGCTGATCTTCGAGCTGATCTTGATCATGACTCACATATAATACAAAGTATCAGGTGATAACTATTCCCAAAACTGCTTGCAGTCAACATGCAAAACATCAAAGTGCAAAGCATCTAAACACTGCTGGCAGTATCGAGTTCGACCTTGAAACGTATTTATTTCCTGTCATCGAAGATCAGCTTGCCGATGAACCAGGTATTATACCTCAGCATGAGCAATCATGATATAATGTAAAGTATCATCTAGCCAAAACAATTTTAAAAATTAATTGTACTGTCACAGAGCATCAGCATCAGATATTTTGGGAGATGCTAAAGCCGTTTATGCGTATTGGACAACTAGAAGTTTACGATCGTCAAAAGAATATAAAATTTGATTTTATTTTTGTAAAGATTTTGAATTCGATGCAGAGTGCTTTGCATTCAACTCGAAGACAGTATCTGATATCGTGGTGTAGACCAGTAAGGTGTAAGTCTTCACTTTTGAAATATGTGAAGATTTATCATGACTTGATTGGATCGTTGGGTGTTTTACACCCTGTGATCTAATCCAAAATCTTTGATCGAACTAGTTGGAATCCAACTACTAAAATTATCATCGTAACCTCGCCATTTTACTAAACTTTGATTGCCACGTCGTTTTATCACTCGTTCGATAACAAATATATTTTGTGCTGTTAACTGAAGTTCTTGATCGTAGAAACTTCCTATTGCATCTTCGTTTGTAAGATCTTTTAGTTTATATGTTACCGGTATTGTCATGAGAATCTTATCAACGACAAATACTTCTTCTGACCAGTTAGGAGTAAAACCTTTTCCAAAAGTTGTTTTCGCTAATGAAATTCTTACACGATCACCAACATTAAACTTGTGCCTGCGATACATGTTCTCGTTTGCAAAAATCGGATTTTGTATAGCTTCTTTTGGCGATATTTTTAGCACATTATGTTTGGTTTCATTATAATCTAATATAATCGCTGGCAGATCATCAATATACCTGTTAGTATTTTTTTGCTGTAAGATGTTTATAGATCTTGTCGGTGATAATACGGTTAGCGCGTTTGACAACATTCTTTGTTTCATTACCTGTTACGTATCTTTTTATGTTGTTTTGTCATATAAACTGTTCGAACTGCTTATTAAAAACTCGGTCTAATTTGTTTTGCTTTCTTTCTGTTGCAATTATACTATCTCGCATCGCATTTGTTATTCTAGATCCAGTGTTATCAGCGATAGGAAAGCTAAACGCGTATTTACTAAAAACGGCAACGATATTTAACAAGTATATTTTGTTATCGTTGTCATGAGCAATATTTGACATATCTGCAAGATCTCTCGCCCAGATATCATCGACTGCGTTTGCGACGACCTTTCGTCGAAGAAACGTTTTTAAGATTTGTGAAGCTGATGAGCCAGAACTCTTTGCGTTTGGTTTGCTTGTATCCCAATGCCAAGTTTATACTTTGCTCCATTGATACCTTGTACTAGTTTTCGATCAATTCGCTCTCACATTCTGTTCGGTTTCATATCTCGAAGCTCGTCAAGCATTACACGATCACAGCCAGTTTTGTCGTTTTCATTATCACGATAACATATATCATGATGCATTGCAATTGCATCAACGGCATTGTAAGATTCTTGCCCTAGTAGCCGATTGTCATTTTCATCGAGTTGTTGATCAAGTGGATTATATTATCCAATGTATTTATGTCCCGGTAAAGTCCACCACCGCCAGGTTTCGGTAATTTACCAATAATTGTGAGTATATCTAATCCTTATCCCATGACAGCTCTGTGATTCAATCGTTGGCAGTATGTTACTATTTTATTTTGCTCGAGGTATCGATCGCGAAGCGATCCATCGTTTTGATTACATTTGCATAAAATACTTTGCATTTTATAATTTAGTCGCTGACTAAAATAACTTTATATCCAGATGTTATTGGTACAGTTTGCATTGCACAACCACCGGTAACTCAGACACCAGTAATTCTGTCACCGATAACAGACTTATCGATGACAAAGTCACCAATAACAGATTTAGCTTGCTTGAGAAACATACTCTTTCGCCTGCGACAAACAACACAGATACGTTACAGCATTGTTCTGTTATTGCTTGTTGTTTCTGTTGTTTCATCGACATTATTGGTTTTAGTTTTGCATTTGAGACAATATGTTGTCATTTTTTAAACTTGATGTCAGACAAAATTAATACTGGATCACTTTGTGATCATTTCTAATACTTGGAGCGGGGTCAAATTGCAAAATAAACTTTAAGAAATTGTTGTCTGAGTGCTTTTCACTCTGCGCTTGCGTCCCAGACATCTACAAGATAAACATAACGCAATAATAACCACAAGCTGAAGTTCCAACTGGCTGAAGCTGTTTCGAGTTATAGTTTATTTTTTTATATTTTTTCAGATATACTGTTTGATGATGTCGCTCATAGGAAGACCAAACGAGTCAAAGCAGTTGTTGTTGTAAAGCGCTACCCAGTGTGTTCCAGATCCATCGTTAAAATCTTGGATATTGATGACACAGATTTGATTAGCTTCTGCTGATCTATTTGTTAATTCATCTTTGGAAAATACTCCGATAAATCTTCTGACATCTTTAAGTTTATCAGCAATCTCAAAGTTGTATAACGCGGACGATTTCATCGTCTTGTTCCTGGTAGCATTAATCCTCGGCCCCAACTTCGGGAAGTCGGAATGCTAGTATTTGTGTGACTTCGATACGTTTGACGTCTTTGCATCTGCATGTGGCGTCCTATCCCTAACTTCCTGCTATCCCTGCTAGCAACGGACAAAATGTTTGGATATTAATCGTTTCTCAAGAATAAAATAAAATTCTCAACTATTTTCAAAGTTCCATTGTCATACAAATCGTGGCTGCTACCACCGTAAAATCTGTATCATAAATTTTGTTTTATTCAGTCTTTAAGTCATTATTTGTCTCCTTTATTTTTCACCCTCAATTGTTTTATAGTGAGAAGTCTTATGCATGAAATCAATAAACATTTTCTTATTTGCATTTTATTCTGTTACATCAATTATTAATGTATTCTCATTTTGTGTTTACGATTCGCCATACACTTGATTTATTTAACTTTTAATGATCAGTTTATTACATTACTTCTGTGTTATTATTTTAAAAATTACAAATTCAAGTAGCACATGGATATTTTTTATTTTCTAGTAGTGTTGTCGAAATGTGTACCTAACTAATTTAAACAAAGTTACAAAACAGTTAATAAACTCACTTTTGGGTGAGTACACCTTTTAAAATTGATCAGAAAGGGTAATGCAAGAATATTGAAAATTTCGGAATCAACAAATGTACTATCGATAACGTTTGAATGATGTCAAGCTGAAACTCCACGGAAATGAGGTAACAGCTAATTACCGAGGGGATATTGATTCACTGTTCATTTTTCTTGAAGAAAGAATATCTTCTCCCTTAATAACTTGTTTGAAACCAAGTATATGATTTATTCTCTTTGTTTAATGATTAATGATCAAACAACACTTCATTAATGATCAAATTCGTTATTGCTCTTTTGCTTAGTATTCTATTGCATGCGTGTATCATACTGCACTCAAGTGTGATGGGTACACATGAAATTTCTTGTGACGAAATTACTGGATCAGCATTCGAACGGCCAATTTGTTTTAATTTAAGATACTGCATATCAAACCCTTTACGCGTTTGTTTTTATTTTATTTAGATCGCTAAATGCTCTCTGAAATAAAAATCAACAACTAGTTTCCTAAATATTATATGAAATTGAATATCATTTATGATTCTATATCTCTCTTTAATATGTAACTATTTTGGATGTGTGTAACCGTGTATACTTCAATTATAAAACTATATTCAAGTTCAGATGAGATAAATAGAAAAACAGATTGAAAAATAATAAAGGACATGTGATGGAAAGACATAATGAAGAAAGATACATAAATAAACTGATGGACAACAAAAAGAATAATGATGGTCTTAAAAAGACAGAAGAAAGAATGATACAACTGAATGAGAGAGAAACTAAAATAGAAACAGGAAAATGTTTATGAGACAGGAAAAAACAGTGGAAACAATTCAGAGATGAAACAAAACTAACGGAAAGAACAAAACCAAGCACTTAATTTATATTTACACATAAAGTATTAAAAGTGAGCCAAATGAAGATGCCCAAACACGGCATCCGCGATGAATCCGGGTTAAAGTTTATCTTCAAATATAGAAAAAATCAAGTGATTATTATTTTATTACTAAATGTTTTCCAGTGCATCCGGAAATACAACGCAACATTTAGAAAGTAAGCATAACTGAAAACCCACAAGTAATGTTTAAGCACAAGCCAACACAAATGAAAATCCTATACATGTGTCAAAGGTTCAAATGAATCCGGAATCACGTCACAGCATTACTTCTTAGCTCTGGTAATGCCACAAATGCCTCTGGAATCAAAGTGGTGTATTTTTGCATTGCTATAATTGTAATTCATGGTATATCTAACTGAGCATGTATTACCTCCATTCCTGTTTCTACATACAAGAACTGTCCGAAAGTTAGGGCGATTTAAACTCCGATACATTCATTACAAATGTAACATATTTACACAAAAATAAAAACAGCAAGTAATTTCTGAAAATTTGTATTATCAGAAAACTTTACGTCCGTTAATAGTGTCGACGATTGAATATATTCCTTTCAGACTTTTTTAAAACAAAAGCCGCATGGTAATATTACGACTCTGTGGTCTTGAACTAAGTTAGAGAAAAGAGCGAAACCAAAAAGTTTTGTAAAATTCAACAAATAATTGATTTTCTTGGAATGCAAAATGAAATTTGATAAAGAACAAACAGTATTGCGAATTAAATACCAAATGGTCAGAGAAGATCTATTACCAGTTCTAATGAATAAAGTTCTACTTAAATTCGAGTGGTGTTCGGAATAGGATCCAGCGCTGAAGGTGTTGATTGGCCTGTATTCTTGAATGTACTAATGTACCAGTAGACTGAAGTGTGAGGATGTGCTAACAGTCTTCCAGTTAATCATAATAATATCATCGAAGATATCCTTGTCTGAATTCACTATAGTTCCAAATTAATGTTTCTGTCCAAGAATATTATAAATGAGCACTTTGAATTTCCAGTGAATAATAATTTGAGTAAATAATTCCACCTAAATGAAATATTGAACACTACAATAGGACTGATTCTGCCTCAGATGTTAAATGCAAGAATTAATAATTTATTAAGCAAACAAAATTGTATTTAAAAAATAAAAAACTAAGACACAAACGTGGAGCCAAGATGTAAGTCCAAAGTTCGTTTCTAGAAAATTCTCATTTGTAAACTGATAAAATCTGTTTCTAAAATTATAATAAAGAACACGGGAAACATCAGGTACAATAGGTTTTTCATTGGGGAATTAAATATTAGACATAGACCCCAAATAAATATGTTTACCGTTATTAATAACGATCCAAATATTTAACCCACGTTCCTAGAGAAATATTAACTATGTACTGCCTGTTTACAAAATAAAACAACATCAATGTCCCTAATCAGCAACACAATTAACTTGATTTTGGACAAAGTCCAAAATATAATTATACATTACCTATGATCATTGGGTAAAACCTAACAAATACAAATTAAACATACATAACAGTATTAATATTTTATCTTCTTTCTGCTTTCAATCTTCACATTTCCGTAAATATTTTAATTGTGTCAATTCACTTATCTTTTGTACGATAAGTTTTGTTTACACAAGTAGCGCTTTCTGTTGAAATAATGGAATTATAATAGTGTCATATGTGAACTTTCATTATTATATTAGTCTGCTTTCTATTTATATTTTGTGCTTCCATCATTACATGTTGTAGTTGCTTTACTAAATTCTGTAGATTCCATATTATAGTCAGTCGTTTAATATGCAGTAGTTCAGATATTATTTTCGGTAGGTTTTTTGGCTGTTATATGCGTATCTTTCATCATAATTATATTTATATGACATAATTAGAAAGTGATTATGTACCGAACTGGCTTCAAATCTTGAAGACTATATTTAAGAAGAAGATTTTAAATTTCAGTCACGTTTTCCTGATGAGATATACGGGATAAATGGGGATGCTCCTTAATAGTTGTATGCTGTCACTAATGATGTTTGCATTCCAAATTTGAGATCCAATCGTCATGGTTTCATGTCATTATTTCGGGATCCTTCCGCTTCTGCATTATATGGTGAAAGTGCTTAGAGGTGAAGGGTTTTTTGATTAGTCGATTGATGGCATCTCATGTACCACAGCTAAATCCTTATCTCCATTGTGAAAATCAATTATCGTTTCTTTGTTTTCGCATGTGCTTGTCCTATAATACCTTCTGACACAGAAGTATGATACAATTTACTTTCCATTTGTTTTCAAACAAAACGTTTCACTTGAAAAAGGAGAAAATATAAACGTTTATGACTGTATTTGGCAAAATGCAACTGAGTTGTGTGAGTTCTGCCAACCACTTAAACTTTAATCCGATCTGTTGTCGGTTGTACTCGGTAGAGTCCCATAGTCCCAGAGATTTACAAAATGCCACACAATCATCATAATGGATGCAGCATATAATAACATAAACTCCGAATGTTAGGATTAACTGCTGCATAAAAATATAGAACCACCAAATATAAACAAAAAGAGTGACGCACTGAATATCAATGATAAAGCACAGTGTGCATGAGGGTTCTAAACATTATCATTTGTTACTGAAATGTTTGAAATCCAAACACCTCGTATGATCACGATCAATCATCTTTTGTGTAAATTAAAAGGATTCCCAAAAGTATAGTTTTCGCTATTTTTAATGCAATAAGAACATATGGAAACAGTTTTTAAAATATTTGTTTCGAGCAATGAGTGTCCAGGTCTGTACCCTGTTTCGCCCTCATCTTTAAGAAGGTTCCTATCCAACAATTCTCAGACTTAGCAGTATTTCGCCCGTGGCACCTTTGATATATTGAGAGTGGGAGTTCAGACAGCGTTAATTAAGAAAAGATGAAAAATAGCCAACCTGGCAATCATTTTATTCTTGACAAAATAGTTGATTAAGTTCCAAACTTTCAAAAATATTCTTCAGTTTTGTCAGTTGTCTAATAAGGTACTCTTTACAAAATACGTCAGTATACAGTAGTGCCTAAACGAAACCCTAACCTTACACCCTTATGCTATTGAAAACTAGTAGTGCGCTAGTACTATAAAAAAAAATGTGCACCACTTAGTGTACTTGAATGGTCACATATTAATGCTCATGCAGGAGTTCAGTACTGACTATTTTTATTAATTTTTAGAATTTGATTGTACATACATTTAAATGGAAACTACTCGCTTTATGTCAATCTTAATACATCCGTATTCCTTTTACAGTCATTCAATACACGCCGCGGGAAAATCAATGTTAATGATCAAGAACAAGACAGATTGAATGTCGACCTATTTTGTTCTGATTTAACCCGACGTTCTCTTTTCTTGACCAGTTTATTACCTGGCCATAATTGTAAACGTCTTTAGCGATTAATAGGTTTCGTCTGGACAAATGCTGATGACATTAAAGGTGTGGAGTATTCAACAATCGTGATTGAATAGATTTTGATTTTCAGAACAACAATTAATATTTAATTTAAGATGAATCAATGTCTTTTCAAGACCACGCTGACCTACCCTTTAGTGCACGGAGACTTTGAATCGCATATTTTTATATTCGTCATAGAATAAATATAAAAAGAAGGGGAGTTAAACTGATCGTGCTTTCTATTTGATTTGATTTGGCACAGTAAAACTTTTAAGTCTGTACCCTATGTAGGACACACATCCTTCTGGTCTCTTTCGTATGCTCATGTGATGTAGCAGTATTTGTTAGTGGTAATAGTGTTGCAGCTCGAGGCTCTAGTTGTGGTGGTGGTAGTGATAGTAGTAGTAGTAGCATTTGTCTATTCCTATTTTCTGCCTATTTGTAGTATATTGATAAAATTATTACTAAGAGTGGCTAGATCGATGTTGTGGTGGAGGGGCGGGTCATACTTTTTACAGCAAGCGGTTGTAATTTTCTAACATGTAGTCAGCAAATACAACCCACTGCAGCATGATACTATATCACAAAATATATTGATGTATGCATTTCCGAGTGTAATCAAAGCCAAAACAAACTTCCTGACAAAGGTTTCAAAACAATACATGCTTTTGTTCTAAAGGAACACGGACATGTGCGTAGTCTTCGAAGCTTTAACATCATAATGAGTAAATTGGGAACTAATTCGGCACCAGTATACATTTTCTAGGATTCTGGGAGTTATGGGCCTAGCATCACTAAACATCTCGACTTCTTCAAGACTACCATTCTAGCAAACAACAAACAACACGTACTAAAGAGTTCACAGCAATGAATAGTAACATGATTATTCATTTTTTCTGTTAAGAAAGTTTCCTGGATTGGGAAAGAATTTCGAAGATGAGACACTCTTAAACCATTGTTTAAAGAGTCGACAGATTACTAGATAACGGGAAAATGAAAAGCTTCATCATTGCTTTGGGTCATTAAATGATATTTCCGCTTTCATTCTATTGTTTGCTTGCGATATTTGCTGCTTTTGTATTGTTGGTGGGGATTGTTTCGGAGAATCAGAAACTGAAGAAATGCTCTCAGTATCCTACAAAGACTTGAATCATTCTTTATATTTGTGTGTCACATTGGGTCATACAAAATTGTGATGCTCCTTCTTTGGAAACTAACATGAAATGCAAGCAATTTTTACATCGAGACGTATTAAAATATACTACTTTTATCGACTATAATGGTAGTGTATTCTTTAGTTTGCTTGATTATATCAGTTATTGTTACGCAACCTTTCATATTACCATTTCACGTTCGTCTTGCAATCGAATCCTTGAGACATAATGCAACTGCTAGGACGATTCTAAAGAGCGTGTGATTGTGGACTATTAAAATTCTTACCTAACATAGTACTTGAGTTCCCAGAAACACGTTCTTTCTCTACCTCCTCAGAAATGAATTGGTGGTTTTGAGGAACGGATCTTTTTCCAACCTTTCTCAGCTACTAACTTTATCACTGCGACATAATTACATACGATACGAGTAATAGACCTGGATGCATTCAAGGTCAGGAGAACGTGCAGGAATTAATCGTCTATTGCAATATTCTTCCCATGTCCGTTAATTTATATCAAAAGGGTGTATCCACATCTTTCTATGCAATCGATTGTCGATAACATTGATCAAAATCCTTCATATCATGACGAAGTAAATGTAGATTTAAATTCACTGTCATCATTATCGCTGATCCAGTTTTCGGATCTGAATTTTATAAACGTAGAAACCTTCGAGTCCTTAAGCTAACGCAACAGTATTGGTTTCTAAATTCCTTTTGAAAGAAATATTTCTTCCATTAAGATCTTTAATACATTCAACCTGACACACTCTTCCCACCGCGAAAACTGTATTTTCTAGACATAGTCTAAACCTTGGTATTGATGGATTTATGAATGCAATATTTGGACTGCAAAATAGTTATATTTCTATTTTGAAGGTAATAAAAATTTATACAACTTTCCACATTGGATTCCTTGTTAAAAACAACAGACTGGAATTTTATACTGAAAGTGACAATGTAAACTTCATTGAAATTGGATGCAGCGACTACATTCCCAGCACACTGAAATGAGTTCATGTCAAGATAATGAGGTTTCCTTTGGAAATTACAAATCTGAGAAATATAGAGCTTCTATTAGGGTTAGTTGCCCCATATACACAATATCTATAACCCATATTCACAATAAAGTAAACTGCTGACAGTGGGAAAAGATGCAGAAGAAACAATTTTAACTTTTTATATTAAATCAGAACAAAATAAAGAAATGCTATCTAAACAAAATGCTGAACTTTCAGACAAATTAAAACCTTATTCCTCTGCCGGTACAAAAGAAACCAAACTTATGACACAACAAGATGGAGCAAACACGTGGAACGGAAAGTGATATTCAAATTAATAAAAGCAAAACAGAGTCTGCTACAAGTTTTGCAATCAATTTTCTACAGGTATCCGCTTTTCTTCTCCGTTAGACGCAAAATAGATCTATTTCGAAACTTAACGTCTCTAAAGTGATCTACGAAATTAATATTTTATAATAATTCGCTACACACAATCAATATTTTGGGAAATGTTCTGTACAAGTGGACATTACCAATCACTTATATCAACAATCGCCATGTACTAGATTTGCAAAAACTTTGTGTTCCGACATTTAGAAGCATTTCTTTGAAAATGTGAATAATCTTGAGACTGGGCTCATTGGACATAATTTCTTTGGGTATGTGATATAAGAGGACATCGACGAAGAAATCCGTAGGAATGTAACATCTCTACAAAATTGAATATAGCAAATAACATAATTTCATTTGAACCTTAAAAGTTATTTCTGGGCTTATCTAGCCTGGAGATATTTGAGCTAAGCAAGTATGTTTTGCAAACAGTACATTTTCAAATGGACCAACTTAAGAAAATTTCGCAACCTGACTTTCATGAAAACGTGCTCAACAAACGTACAAAGTCACCTACATGATGTTGTTAAGTTCAACAATGGTTCCATTTGTTTGGAAGACAATCGCCTGAAATGCGATTGTACCAAGTTAGACATCTTGAAATGGGGATATGAAAACTTTAGACCATTTTGGGCCTTAGCAATTGTTATTACTGACTTGGAGAATGTATGTGCTAACTTCACTTAGCAGTTTCCTGCTTTGTATAATTATTACAGTAGTTGGACTGATGTACATATATCGCTATTGACTCGAAGAAGATACAGAAGGCCATGCCTGTCCTGACAAAACGACTAAGAAAGCTCTTAATCGATGTATTTTTGTCCTAAGTGGACGGAGAGTAACTTGCAACTCGTAAGATTAACACTTATTTCGAAACTGGAGTCTTCATGTGTGTATTCATCACCGTGATATTCTGCCAGGTCAGAGAATTGGCGCTAACATCGCCAGCACTACCGCAGCTAATGGACGGTAGTTCTGCTTGATGATGACTTTCACAGCAGCTACTGGTGCATTACGAGTTAAACATGGCTAGAAGAGAGAGCTTTTACTATAGGAGAAGAGAAAACATCGTGGTGTTGGTTGTCAGGGAAGGGATCAAAGACACAATATTTCACATGAGTTGATGGACACGATTCATGGGAATACTTACATAGAACTTCCCTTCGATTTTAATTTAATTGATATATCAGGCATTTGTAGAAGAATTAAGAAAGCTGTTTTAGGGTAGATGAAAAATAATAGGTTTTTTTTTATAATGTTTGCTGCAGATGTATAAAGCGGATAAAACATTCTTCAAATCACTGAAATATACGTTAGGTGGGGTATATAATAACCCTCGTGTCGGTCGATCTGTCTAGCAAACAATTTCCTTTTCACAATTGAGTTGGTATATTTTTATGTACTTCATGGTTTGCCAAAATATAGGATAAGTATACAAGGCATCATCTGAAGATGATAATGTCAACAAATCAATTTGCTTTCATAATTGCTCTTATCTTGTAGCTTAATGAAAAGTATGACAGAAACTCGCTAAAGCAACTAGTTCCGAAGTCATTTATGGGTTGAACTGAACAATGGAAAATACTATGGTCATAATATTCTTTTGAAGAAGAGAGCAGTATACAACAGACTCCTGTGAACACAAATCCGGCTGTTTTCAATGGATCTCTATGGCACTGTGAACATACTAGGGTACACGTTTGAACATGAGTGTATTGACAAATTACTGTCCTCCCACAATAGTTGATAGAATTACTGATGCTTGAGTCTTGCAGTTGAATGCTCCATATGACAATCTTCTGATTTCAACTACATCCATGGTTTAGATAGATCACTGTGGTACATGTCCATGTGATGTTTCGTTAATATATAGAAATAACTTTTAATTCAATATTATATATATATATATATATATATATATATATATATATATATATATATATATATATATATATATGATGCTATATTATATTAATATCATGCGTAGATAGTTATGTTAATTTAACTGTTTCCAAACTTTGCATTCAAAATATTGTTTCTAAAATAAATCTTATGACTTGAAAATACGTGTAGTTTGTTTACTATATTTCTATGTATTATTTCGTGGAGCTGCATGCGGTCCACTTTTAAGATATGCGTGCATGTTCATTGTTTAATAAAGTTAAATGGCAGATGGAAAATGCAGTTTTCACAACAGCTGTCTCAGATGACAAATTCTACACAGACATTTTCTGTGACTTCAGGAAATTCCTAACCATCTAAGAAGCAACCTAATAATTCCGCTTCTTTGAAACAGTTGAACTGACACCGCACTACGCACACGAAGTCTTTCTCTCTCCCCTGTCTCTCTCTCTCTTTCTCTTTGTCTATCTCTCTCAATATATTGCTAGGAATGCCAAGCAATATGCAATAATAAAATTGACGACAAATATTCACAGTTAGATTGATTATATGAACCATTACGTATGATACTTGACAATCATACACTTGTACAGGAATCTTCACTCATAGATAGATTATTATGTTCTAAGTCAACAGAAGAGGAGATCGCCTTGAAAATGACTATTTATTGATATTTTGGTAATAAACCCAAATGACTCGGATTCGTTGCGTTCCGCTACTAACGCTCAAGTGCAGCCTATTTTGAATTAATACACTCCATCTTCAAACTGCAATGGAAAAGTTTGATCGTTTCGATTTTTATTCGGGAAAACCTGAATTTTTTTTTCTTTCATGTAATTTCCCTATAGTTGTAATTGCAATTGAAAGTACAATTTTGGAGGAAATATCTGTTCACTTTCTAACAGAACTTTCTAACAAAATGCCTTCTGACGACAACAAAAACCTGGTTTGATCCACTTGGAAAGAGAGATCATATGATTATATGGCTACAGTGGCGATACCACACTTATCATCACTATCACGAACTAAATTTTTCAATATCTCATCAAGAAATATAAAATGAAAGGAAAGAGTGATAAATATAGATACAAAAATAATGTCACATTCCAGCGTTGATACGTGTAACATATGTCTAGTCGTCTAATCAGCAAAGACCGATCTTGATATAAATTCAGTCGAGACTCAACATTCGACCACGTAATATTGAAAACACGTGAAAACTGGTAAACCTTAAAGTTTCGATCGCTCCTGAAATGCATATTTTTTATTGAGATAATTTTAGAGTTCGAAAGACACAGTGAACAATAAATAATGTGCTCTGTTGCAACGCAGAAGGGAATTTCCCTACATTCCCAAGCCATTATATCAGCCTACCTTAAAAACAACGGCCTGAATATGTGTTGATAACACTTTCCTTACATGTGTCTGGAGTGGCTTCTCATAATCACTGTTAACTTCTTTTTCTTACACGGCTGATTATTTTGCACATCGTTTTTGGAGGAGTGCAACATCCATCTCAAACGAAATGCCTTTTAATAGGAGCAACTGACATTACAAGGTAAGTGATATTTCTAGATTACATTATACTTGTACGTGTTCGTTATAGGAATGGTCATCGCAGTTTCACCGTTCTCGTTAACTACTGTTCAGCACACTAACCAGTTACTCAGGCCAGGAGATTTTGAGCTTTGGGTATTGAAAGGATCCATCAGTAATGAAGACTCAACACTTGAATAGTAACTTAGCATCAGCTGAAAGTGAAACAAATGATTGCAGTTTTACGAGATCCATGCTAGTATTCTGTATTTGATGCGCGATCGGTTGATACACCGTTTCCGAGGTTTATAAGTTTTGGGGCATTTTGGGTGCCAAGGAGATTTCGTTTGAAGAGGCAGGAGTGAGTCCCAATTGCGATCTCCGATACACGATGGACAAGTCAGTGTAATATGGTGAACTAGGTATTTAAAGTAAATACGGTAGTTTACTATACTATATTTGCGTGTATCTATAATGAATAGATTCGCTGCATGTCAGTGGCGGGATTTATTTCAATGTTTATGGATTTTACGGTAAACTGGGACCGAATAATTAAACACAACTTGCCTGAGGTGTCTCGTTCTATTTTTCACACATTATTATCATGATGACGAAAATGAAGATGACAATGCAGTTGATAAGTACGCAAACTTGAACTCCCCTACTTATCTAGATTAATCGTAGAACAAATGCTTGATTTGTTTCATTTTTGGTTTTGGTTTTGGTTTTAGTGTTGTTTTTGCAAGTGGCTACTCGGAAATTAGCTACATTATATATTATCTATTACTACCACTCTTGCCCTGCTAAATAAAGTATATGCTATTGTACAATTTTGTATCCAAGTCCTTTGTTCTGAACAATATTTTACTTGTCTCCTTTTCTAGTTCACATTTTCTTCATTTGCTAATGTCAGATATGAATAATGCAAGTAATGAGCGGCATGTGTTATTACTTAGCTACGACCATACTGTACTCCTTATTATTAGGTACTAAATTAGGTATAGCAATTGTTTACCCTTCATTATTAGGTACTAGATTTGGTAGAGGAATGCAATACATCTGTGTCCTTGATATGTGATGTGCTGTTTTATTCAGGTATATTTCTTTTAAAAATAACTAATCTTTTCATTAACTATTTCAGTTGAATGTTTCTTAGAATAAAAGATGACTGTTATTATTTGAATGATCAGAAGCAAAAGAAAGTTTGTAATCTTAATGCCAGTCCACAAAATATTGAAAAAGAACACTTGATTTTTAGAGTTTTCGAAGTCACCGACTGGAACTGTCGGGAAACATTCGGAAAGTGATTATTGCAAAAACGTGTTCGACTAGAAGAATGTTTAGAGTCTGATGTATGAGAACATATCGTGCTTTTTATATATCTCATAAGTCTCAATAATCTACTAAGCAAACTATCTAAAACGATATGCACACGCGGAAAGTGGCGGCCGACAATATTTCCTGTCATTGTTATACAAATTAATTTTCCATCGGCATAGCAATATAAGATAGTTCGTCTACTAAATTTTACAATTGTATCAAATGTTCAAGCAAAATGTGTTATATTCTGGTGGATTAGACCACAATGAATTTAAATTGTCTTCTTGCCGGACACTGCTTGTAATATTTATTCCTGGTCATCTTGACCTCCCGCCTGTGCCTATCGTGACCTTCTAAAAGGACACCTAATTCTGTCTCAGTATACGGAAGAAAATAAATATCTAGCTGTAAATAACTATCAAATTTATAGGCTAAAATCAAACTAATTTTAGTTTTATTTCTCAAAATCCAACTCTGAAAATTGATTTTGGAAGGCCAAAACTCTCTCCTCCCTAGTCTGCTACGCCACTCCGGTGGCCTAAGTGATTATTGCGCCGGCCTCGGATGCTGGAGGTTGCGGGTTCCAACTCCGCCCAAGTTATACCAAAGATTTATTAAAATAATGGTACTAGCAGCTGCCTCGCTTGGCGCTCAGCATTAAGAGGTTAGTGTTAGGACTGGTTAGCCTGGTGCCAGGATGATTTGACTGGGTGGGACATAATGCTACATGTCTGCATAAATTGCAACACTGCAGACATCGTAGAAATTTGACTGGAAAATTGTTAAAGCTGCGTCAAAAATCCAAATCGAATGCACATACTTATAAAACTCAGCTCTATGTATATTTTCCATCCACGATATCATCATTAAGCTAAACTTCCTGTTCCTTCATGACTTTTATCTCTTTCCAAACCCCCAAAATGGTCCAGATAAAAATAATTCATGCACAAAGATAGTCTTGAATATGTCCCAAAAGTCGGGTGGAGTGTGGTAGGATGGGGTGGGGTAGAAGAGGGAGCTTAGATGATATTATACGTAGAGATAATGAGAATCGGTTAAACTGTCAGCTGAACAAACCAACTGAATGCCGATCTTATCTATACATAGCATGCCGTTTAGAAGAAATAGGACTCCTGACACACGTCACTAATTATCAGCTGACAAATCTGTGCAAAGCGCAAGATAATTAGATTATATCAACTTATCTCTCCAGGAACTGACATTATTCCCCAAGTTATTGTTACTGACGTTCAGAAGCTGAATCAACACTGTCGCGTTTTCATTATAATTTTAATCTAAAGGCATATGGTTCAAGGTGCACAACCATATGACGACCCCTTGCTAACCAATAAGAAGTTGTGTAACAGTAATGTCAGAATTTATCTTTTTTTAAAAGTTGAATAAAATACGTACAGATTATCTTCGGGTTCAATGATATATCTCTGCAATGGGAGTTTTGCATATATCATTCCAGCTATTTATTAAAGAATTTCATTAATGAGTTTTAAATGAAAGAACTGAATTTGAATTTCATGTTGACAGGTGTAGGAATTCCAACAGACAGGTGCCGATAAAGTTAAAGGCCTTTGAAAGAGTTGGTTGTGGCAGATTTGAGATTATGCTCAGTATTTTATGTTCTTGGTTTAATTATGTTGGAGATATATTCTGGAGAAAGACTGTTTAGGGACTTTTTCACGATTTCTTTAAAAGAAAGAATACGTTTTAATATTGATAGCCATTCTGGACATGAAAACAACACATATGTCGGAGTGGAAATGAAAGGTTTCAGAATTATTGCCAGGGACTATTACTGAAGTTTACCAATTCTGGAGACATTTAATTTCTTGTATCCTCATATGCTGTTAGTAGAAATATATATCATTTTGATTACCGTAGAAACTCGAGCTGTGGTTTTGATCAGCGTAGATACCAAGAGATTTTTAATCGTTAGCACCAATTTACGCCATTTGAAACGGTTGTACATGGATTCTTTCGCCATAAATATTTACCTTTTTATCACCTGCTTTTAAAGAAGTATGGTGATAATACTCATCCGATGTATGTACATTCTTGTGTAATGTCCTTAAACACATCCTACACCGTAAGGGCAAGTCATATTAAGCATGGTCTAAACATATCACTGTGGGTGTGGATTGTGTCAACTCTTTCGGAAGTTTTACTACTCCTCGGGATCTGGCGATGGTGCTTAATAGTGCGGGTGATTGTTTTCATAACTTTAAAACAACTCCTGAGTTGTCTTAATCACAATTCTGTGACTCAATACATTTGATCAAAACATTTCAGACTGTGACCGCTGGGGACGTTTTCAGGATCTTCCACCATCCCTAGGAAATTAGAGCCTTGGATAAAACGTATTAACTACTGAGATTCCAATCCGATATCCGAGATTAAATTCATCGCTGCCGAAGGGTCATAACTTTTGGATCATAACTTAGCAACTATTGATTTTCCCTCCGCATAACCATAGAAACATTTATCCCTAAAGATTTTGTTTAACGGAACGAAATGAAATGATCACGTTAAGTAGTCTGATATATGACTATGACTAGTATAGTGTGACACTATGGCGACAATAGGAATTAAAATTACAACCGCCACCTTGGGCATATTACACTCTGACGACAAAATACTCCATGGCGATAAAGATAATTTAACATTAGTTGCCAATACAGAGATAATGAAAACCGTAATGTTAAGATTAACGTGCCATTATCCTTTGTCGCTATAAATGTTTTTGTTGCTTTTTTTCGTTGTTTAAACTTTGTTTTGTTCTTGGTGGGGGGAGGGGATTTTTGTGGTACACACATGACCCTCTGGAGAAAGTTAATGTTAAAAATGTTGTCCCTATATATTGTATTAATAGAAAGGACACCCTGAGTACAAAGGGAATAGTAATGTCAAAACCACATTGACTGACCAACAAATACAGTTACTAACCAATACACAGTTTGATCATCTATCATCCACACTTACTAACCAAGCAAAAGAGTAGCAATACTAACACATGTATAGACATACTATCACATATCGAATATGATGGAAATGTTCACACTCATGCACTATACATACAAGCACACTTTTATGTGCCTACACATACGTAAACATACTACGACATGTAAAAGGGTAGGAACATTCACATATATCTGACGCATTAAAACATACCTATATACAATTATGCATTGCGTAATAGGAAAGAAATGGGAAGGAGTGCTTACACATGCACACAAGTCTACTGCTAGACTATCAGACATGACATAAAAATGGTATTTAACTTTGACATATAGTTTACAATTTGTAATACTGTTTCATTTCAGTCGTCCCAGAGTAAATTCGCTCAATAAACGTCTACCTATTGTCGCTTAGGGAAAAGAAAAGTGTGTTGCAAAATATTCAATATCATTGGGTTCATTTTATTACAAATATTTTTGTCGCTCTAGATTTAGTACGTTGAGTGAATTATTACCTATTGTAACACGCAGTTGGTGAGGAAAAACGAGTTTGCTTGTTATTGGTATGTATATTTAATTTGCATCGTTAGTTAGGTAGTTTTTTATAGAAAAAAAAAAAAAAAAAAAAAAGTATTT
>JAECUM010006745.1:0-54641 GCA_016617855.1 Megalonaias nervosa | reverse complement strand
TTTTCATTCAAAGACTTATTGTGATGTTTAGTTAGTCCTAAATGAAAATGGCACTGATCTGACATGGCTACCAGAAAAAAATCTTAATGCTGCTTATTTTGAATGATGGTTTCATTGACACAGAGTTTTCACTTAAAAATTTTTATGATGTCTAGTTGCCTAAATTAAAAATATGATGGTAATGATGGCCATCTTGAAAATTTCGTTGTCACTATTCCTCTTGAAGGTGTGGTCATATTGACATAGGGTTTTCACTAATTATAATACACTTTCTCACTGTATGTACTTGGTTAGGCCCCCACACCAAAATTGACTCTCCTTTGTGCAGCCAAAATTCTCGCATGAGATCTGACTTGTTTTAGTTTTGTATGCATTTTAACATGCAGATTAAGTAGAACTCGCATGTACAACAGAATTTTGCAAAATATGAAAATCACATCAGCAGGAAATTGCTAATGTGGGCAAGATTTTGCTTACATAAGCAAGGGTTTTCTTACATGAGCAAGAGTTCACTTACGTGAACAAAAATAAAGACTCCTATATTTTATATGGATTTATTACATTTTTTGTCAATCGAAAAAAAGAACGTTCTTTGCCATTTGAAAGCAATTATATATATATATATATATATATATATATATATATATATATATATATATATATATATATATATATATATATATATATATATATATATATATAGTTGTTATTATATATATATATATATATATATATATATATATATATATATATATAGATAGATAGATAGATAGATAGATAGATAGATAGATAGATAGATAGATATAAAGCTTTCGGTGGTAAAGTAGAGTGAGTGGTAGTAGGTGGCCTCAGGTCACAATTAATAGTTCCAGTTCAGTACCCACGAATGTAGTCCCAGTCTATTTTTAGATCATTTTTTCCTGTCTCCGTTTGGTGGTGATACAAGAGTAAGATATAGGCATTCTTGGTATGGATTTAAAGGTAATTGTTTATTCTTTAGAATATGAGCTTATGGTGTGGTTGTCTGTGTGTATTTCGGCGACAGTGCACAGTGAGTAATAAGGCCTTGGTGATGATCCGGAAGTGAAATCTGTGTTCCATTGCATGGTGTTTTGTTTACAATTCAGTCTCTCAAAAAAATGCAGGTCAACCCTTGACAAGAACTTCACCGTAAAGTCATCTTTGAAGGTATTTTAGATTAACATATGATTTGTATTTATTGTCACACAGTGGAGAGTTCAGTACTGAGAAACAAATGTAGAGAATATATAGTAAAATTAATTGTGTTCTATGGCCAGGTAAAACGGTACCAACTGTACAATCCCAGGTGGGCGGAGCTTAAGGAACATTGTATTCAGAAATAAACAACAAAACTAGCTGTGATTGGTGCATTATGTGAGACTTGTACTTTCTGTTAGGCTTAAAAAAAAGTTGAGCCTCTTGGCAACATGTGAGATTATGTAAATTCATATCTAGGTCACATATGGTATTTTTTTATGATTTTTTAAAAACGTGGTACACATGACTGAAAATGTTTCTGGTGTGTCTAGTTCCAGCAGAGTTATCTTTCTTAAATGCAATGGAGTACCTGGTTTTGTCCTTGACAAATTGACAATCTAACAATGTTCTCTATGACAGTGTGTGACATGCATGCTGAGATAGGATAGAAAGTATATTTACTTCACAAAACATTAGGATTAAGGTCTATGGAAAAACAATTGGTACCGTGATACCAGTACTGATACTAGTGGCTCTACTATGTAGACGCACAGGTTCTCGACGCGAGCTTGATGTTGAGTGTGTGAGCTTGATGTTGAGTGTGTGTGTGTGTGTGTGTGTGTGTGTGTGACTTCGATTTTTAACGTAGCTTTAACAACTTTTCAGTCATATCGCTACGATGTCTGCAGTGTGACAGTTTATAGTGATGTTCCGCACTGGGGCATCATGCCGCAGACATGTAACATGATGTCTCACCCAGTCGCATTATCCTGACACCAGGCCGACCAGTTCTAACACTAACCTCTTAATGCTGAGCGCCAAGCGAGGCATCTGTTAGTACCATTTTTAAAAGTCTTTGGTATGACTCGGCCGGGTTCGAACCCGCGACCTCCCACATCCGAGGCGGATGCTCTAACCACTAGGCCACCGGAGCGGTATGATGTTGAGAAAAAAAAACAACAATAATCTGAAGGAAAAATATCATGCAGAGTGATAAAAATACCTCAGATTACCCCCCACCACCACCACCAGTTCTGACATTGGACCCTCTCTATCATATTATATAAGAGATATGGTCAGTAACTTCCAAATACTTCGTTCCACCCATGACCCTCGATTTCCTTCTGCTATTTCCGTCTTTAAAGGCATACGACCATATTCTATGGCTTGTTTTACTCCTGAGATATTTTTCTATCCATCAAGCCATCATTGACTATTCTGCGTTGCACCAAACTCAAGTTACGGGCTCCGAAACGTGCGAATTTCGCGAATTTTGCCTGGGCATGTTGGAGGTAAGTTTAATAATACCAGATATGGTTTAAATACTCGGTAATTAAAATGACAGACGGTATGGACTTGTCATAGTTTCCTAGCAATTCTTTTTGACTGGTAGATTGTTAGTCTCTTTGATGCATTCTTGTTTGCAGTATATACTTTACACATTGTATGCCAATGGATAGTTCTGACCCGTAAATCAAACTGGCACATTGACTAATCAAAACCAGGCATCGATTCGGCATTGCTATCCACCACATTGACTCAAAAACATAAGACCACGCTTGATTACTTACTTATTATATTGCAGAGGAATTTGATGCAGAAAATCGCTGAAAATGTATCAGAATAATGGTTCGCATTTGTACTTGGGGCACATGCGATGCAGATTGTCATGATCATGAACGGAATCAAGAGGTATTTTTTTTTTTTTTTTATATAAAAATATCCAAAACCAAACGCCAACATGGAAAAATATCTGCGTTGGAAGTGATACATTATTTATAATCATATTTCACATATAAATAAACAAAACTGTTTTTAAATAGTGTATTTGTTGCACTTGTGCAAATGATGAATACAAACTTATGCTAAATGTATGCTTATCTTCGAATTGTACATCATATTTGAGTCATCATGTCACATGCAGTAAAGAAAATGTGTGTGTATATATGTAGTTTAATTTTGTCTCTTTACTATATTGGTTTATTTTTAAAAATTTGGAATATTGGAATCTTGCATCATGCTTCATTAGTTCTGATTTTATTAACATTTTCAAAAATTTAGTATTTTCTTATAACCGCTCTCAAATTGACAAAACACCACCCTATACTTTAATTTCTGGATTTATAATTTAATTTCTGGATTGGCCCGAATCATATAGATATATTATATATATATATATATATATATATATATATATATATATATATATATATATATATATATATATATATATATATATATATAAATTTATTTATTTTGGAGTGTTTGTACATAAATATTTACCTTATGAAGAAGCGAGAGTGCACTAAAATATTTCTTTGGTCTTTATTAGGCTTGAGACTATGTCCTGCCATTTATTTAAAATTTTTGTCATGCTGACTTTAAATAAAACTGATGTCTTACAAATTACAGATTTTTTGACAGCTGCAGAATGTGATGACATCAATGAAGATAAAACGAGTCATGCTGATTAGCTAACAAAGGTCAAAGCGGATACAAATATACACCCTTTGAACGTACTGTAGCAGCTTATTTCGATTTGCCATTGTTATTTCCTTCATTTTAAGAGATTAACGTAAGTGATCGTTTTACATGGATCGTTAATAATTTAAATTTACTGGTTCGTCAATCATACCCTTATGAAATGTTTTATCCGTCTAACTCAGGATGTTAATGCGGCGTAAATAACGTAAAGCACTCAGGTAACGTTGTATAAATTGTTTATTTATTTATTGTAATTTTAATATTTGTTTTCCTAAACGTAATTAAATGATTAATTCAGTGGCGTATTAAGGGTAAATGACGACCGGGGCGACCACGAAGACCTAAAGGGGTTTTGGCGCCCCAAGACCTCTGGCGTATAGAGGACCGTCCCGTTCGCCCCATCCCCGACCCCAATTAGTACGCTCCTGGATTAATTGTAAATAAAAAAATTACTTGTTTTATTCTTATATAAGAATTATACATGTACGATATCAATTTAACGGGCGCAAATACATAACTAAAGCTTTATTTTAAATTTTAAAAAATACTGAAGCCATACAAGAAATTTTGATAATGAGTATGCCTCAATCCGCAAGGACAGAAAGATTTTGTTATTTGTCCTCTTCTAGCAAAATGCCTTTATTAAGTTGGTCAGGATGTTCGTTCTTCTTCATAGATCGCCAGCAATGTGCTGCAACTTTGATCTGATTTTCGCCATCGAAAATATTAGTTTCCTGAATATACCCTTGTGTGTACTAGTTCAAGCTTTTCTTTAATGCTCAAAATAATGACTTTCATATGATAAGGCGTTTTGTAGCATATTTCTGACAAAATATGTTTTGTCGGGGTAGGAGGTCTCTGAGATAGAAAGCTCGTTTACTATTATTACTAACATAACCATATTTTATGATAATCTTTCTCATACCTGCTAACTCTCATTGGTAGAATATCTGTTAATATACTGTCAATAATACGAAACTCGCGTATTAAATCGTCCATATCATATTTTACGCCTCGCAAATAAGATCGTATCTGATCAAGTAATTTTTTTTTATAAGTGATACTTGCTGTTTTACGAGCATCTTTTTTTTTGGTCTCAAGTCGAGGCTTAATTTTCTTACACGCTGTTGAAAGAGAAACACCAACACCAGATATTATTAATAAAAACGGGTTTAATGATGCTTCACTTGAGATTATACAAGAGCTTGTCATGAGCAGTGATAAATATGATATTACTCGAAGTATTCTACTGTAATACTAATAACATTGTTTTACACACCAGAGGTTTTTATGATAAAATTTGTAATATTGCATTAGTACGTCAACATCTTGTTTTAGAATTTCCTCTGAAATATGATTGAAATCGACGATCTGTTTTTTTCATTATACAATATTTGTTTACAATTTTTATACAATATTAAAAACTATAGTACCAACAATTGAATCAAGAAATTCACGAAACTTATTATTGTTAGGATCAGCTATAAAATCTCTGTACTTGTCATAAACATCTGACAAAGTGTCCTTATATCGTTCATCTGTTAATACCTCATTTTTCTTTAACCAACTGTAGGAATCAAACGTGTTTTCTACTTCACGTTCATACAAATCTGTTTTATTTACCAAATTACCGTATTCTCTTTCTGTTGCATCAGTAAACCCAAGTACCAAGCTTATTTGGTCCAACGTGAAATTTTTGAGGACAAGATGTTGTCGGATGATTGCGTATGCGACCATAAAAATTTTTAGCATTATTTTTCGCAGTCTGTCTCAATCAATTGTGAAAAGACCAATAACAGAAGCTACTTTTATTATTTCAAAGTTTTCTATAGCTTCTATTAACTGTGGTCCTCGCATATGCATAACGCGAATAAAATTAATTTCGCTTTCAGATAATTGTCTTGCTGGATCGTATTCGAATTAAGTTTAATCCTTCTCACACTATTAATTTTATCAATAACTTGTGATTTAACGCCAACGTTTGATGTAACAAAAAATATGTTGGGTTTAAAAATTTTGTAAAATTATTTTGCAACAATTATGATTGCTGGTTCAGACATTATTTTACAATGTTAGATTTGATCATCGAGTGTGTATATTTGAAATGCTGTCAATCCTGGAAACAGACTTTCAGCAGCGACAATATCAATTCGAAAATACAAGTACTTGTTAACGGTCTTTTCTGTCGGAATCGTAAAGTATTGTGTTGTTGAAATATACGTGTCTCCTGTACTATACGACGTTGTCCAGGTTGTATCATCGTTTGATCCTTCCAATCGACAATTATAAATTCGACCAATACTAGAGATTAATCGACCGCGCAAATGAAATTGCCAAATAGCAACTGCAATAGGACATTTAACTTTAATCCAAAGTTTTCAACTTCTCTGTTAATAGTTCATTCTTGTCTATCAGAGAAAGCGTAATGAGGGTAATTTTCAGGATAATGTGTCGATGCGCTTACCTGAAACCCAACTCGGTTGTCAGTTGCCTTAAAAGTGTTGGAATATACCCAACATTGTTTTTGCTTCGTTTTATACCACTAGACAGACTATCAACGTACGCCTTATTTGTTAGATCATTAGGGTTAACTGGAACATATGTCGTCGGTATTTTATTATTTCTCATATTTATATGCCTGACATTGGTCCACCAGATTGTTTCAAATACGAGGCGAGTGCTCCTCTTAACTGAGCGTCACTAATAACATCGGTATCATCAGCTGGTGGCGAGGTTGCCGGTAATCCAGTTATTTTTGAGTTATTGCTCATTATCAGGTTACCTGTCATTGTGTCGCCAGCTTTATTGAGCTTGTTATCGTCAACAGATTTTAGTTGCGCATAACTTACAGCTTGTGTATTATCAACATTTGCTGGTGGATATACGGTTTCCAATGTAATACTTTTTTTTACTCGACATGTTAATAATACCTGTAACCGTTCCACCGGTTTTGTCAAGCTTGTTGTTATTCACATACTTCAACTGCAAAAAAGTTACCGCTTGGGTTTGATTTAAGTTTGCTGGTGGATATGCGGTTTCCAAATTTATTTATTTTTTTTCCCACATATCCAAGTTACCGCTTAAAGTTCCTCCTGTCAGATATAGTTTGTTATTGTCGATCGTTTTTAGTTGTGAATAACTTACCGCTTGAGTAAGATCGACCTTTGGTGGCGGATAATCTACTTCTAAACCAAATACTCGCTGATTCGACATCATCAAAATACCTGTCATTATGTCGCCGGTTTTTTTGACTAATGATGACGTATCAGTTATTATTAGTTCGTCTCCTGTAAGTGCAGTGCCAAATTTTGTGTAATAACTCATATTATATAAAATATATAACATAAAATTATATAACAATAATGTCGAAGTCAACGATATTAAATTGTGACACCGAACGATTAATCAAACATAAACATAATAGTGAACTTCCAGATTGTCATTATCTTATTGTTGGTCGTACAGGCTCTGGTAAAACAAATTTATTATTAAATCTCTTACTCTACAATAACTTTAACTACGACAAGGTTATATATTTACACAGTTAACCCACAACAGGATAAATACGAATTATTGAGTAAGTACAATGATAAACTTCGTGATGAGCTTGACGCTGTCGATGATATATTTTTAATAAAACAACCAGAGAAATTAATTCCAGATGACGAACTTGATTCGTCCGAGCATAAAATAATTGTATTTGACGATATCCCTCTAAATAACGAGGAGATTAATAAGATTAAGCCATATTTTTCGTTATTGCGTAACAAAAAATGTAATTCGATTTATCTCGCGCAAGGCTTTTATCACGTTGACAGATTTTTTAGGCGAAATACGGGATGTTTTATACTGTTTCCAGGGCTAGATAATGTTGATGTGAGAAATATTGCAAACGAGCAATGCGGTGATGTAACAAATTTATTAAACTATATCATCAAGCAACCAAAGACAAATACAATTTCTTTTTATTTGATAAACTAGCGCGTGATCCGGATAAAATGTTTCGTTGTTGTATCGACACATTTCTATAGATGAATTTTATAGAGCGTATAAAAAATAAACAATGGACAAGAATCAATAAAAAAATTGAATTACTAAAGAAGTTCATTAACTCGAGCTGCTTTTAAGAAAAAAGTGGAAGAGGCACGTCAAGGACAACGTGTTGTAGAAGAAGAAACCACCAAACCTTTTAAACCAGTTACTAAAGCAGTACTTGGTAAGCAACCAGAAATATCAGCATTATCTCCAGAAGAACTAAAAATAGTACAATTAAAAGGTTTGTTAGGTTTACTCGGAGAAAGATCAAAAGAGGAAACTAAAAAGATTGCATAGGTACTTGGGAGAAACATTGCTAATCCTGTTGCACGACAAACCGAATTTGAGAGATTAATAAATAACCCGCTTGAGCTTCAACGAGCAATAACAACATCAACAATTAATCGGGACGAGTTAAAGAATTTGATAGAAGATGTGTCAAAACAAACAAAGAAATTAGCTGAGGAAAAAAAAAGAACAACTGAAGCTACCGTAGAAGTAATGTCTCCTCAAGGAAAGATAAGATTTTACAGAAAACAAGCTATGTCAAGAATAGATGATTCCGAATGTTTTGAGTTTATTCAAAAATATCTGACAAAAGACAAACTTAACGATCGTAATAACATTCGAAAATGGAGTGATGATGATTACAATAAACTAAAAAGAATTTTAAACGATAAAATTAATGATTTTCCAATAATTGAAGATGCTCTTAAAGAAGCAAAAACAGAGGCAGAAATATTGACTATGATGGACAAAATGTGAGACGGAGTTATTGCTAGTGTTTTAAGAACAGCAGCAAATCAGTACAGAAGTAGACCAAACGAATATTCCAAAGGTTGGCCTTTCAAAAGACTATTTGATAAGTATGAGGATAAACGAATTAAAAAATTATTAGAAGAAAGAACTGGAACACGTATACAATTTTTTACATCAAACGCCGAACTGGCTGACAGACTTATATTATTAATAACATCAAAAGAAGCTGGTAATGAAAGTACGGAAATCGACAACGAAATTGTAGATATATTAGGTAATCTTAGACCGAGCGGATTACTAACATCAGACGAGTATGAAATTTTACAGTGCTACGTGTAGGCTCGTACAAAAGTAACAAAAGAAAAGCGTGAAGTCAACAAGCTTTGTAAATTTAACAAAATAATTTATTTCCCTAGAAAACAAAGTAAAAATATGAAATAGGTCTTACGGTTTGTGAATATAATCCAAAAATTAATCCAAGAATTGAAAAATATAAGTCCTATAACTAAAAGTTCTAATTGAATCCAGGTTCGAATCTCTATGAAGTTCCACTATGGAAGGCGATGACGTCCTCTATAACCAGTTTGTGTTGATGTGTCGACAGTTCCTTGTTGAGTCACCAAGAATATAATTCCAGCTTTTGAATTCCAAATTATTTAGTAAATGTCTTTGTCCAAGAATTTAGTTGAAGAAGAGTATTTTCCAGGGTGAATAAATTATTTTAAATACGAAAATCAACTCAAATGGCAACAACAAGATAAATACCTTGAGCCCGAAGGTATATATTTACGACTGATCAAATCCACTAGAAAATGTCTGTTTTAACCCGCGATTTTAGATCACATGATGGCTCACGTGGTCACTTAACTTGAACAGCGCAGTAAAAACAAAATGCCAATTTGCATGTAGGCTAGAATAGCTCTATCTTAGAATTAGATTCCCACAATGGAAATAAATTTAAAAATAAAACTGTTTACAACAGACTAACACGTGCGTTGAATATGACCTTGGTAATGACTAATCATTTTCACTCAATGTTTACAAAATCGGAACCAAGGTCAAGAACTAGGTTAACTAAAAATTATAACTGAGCAATAGACTGCGTGTGTATCAGGTCAAAACAGAAAACTGAATTTTCCGTAAAAAAGTCACATCCAGTGAATAAAGTTATTACAAACCATGTAATGAAATAAAAATAAAATAAAAGAGAATTTAAAACTAACACACAAGCAATTAAATTACATATACGTAACAACATAACGATCTTATCTAACAACATTGATATAATGTCAACAACATTATTACTCGACTCGTCACAAACAACGAGTGACAGCGAATACTTTTCTGTTTACTATAATCTGCTAATAATACTAGATCCGAATAAATAGTACGATATCGGATTAATTTCTGCTACATTATGGCATTCTATGGCAAATGTAAAATTAAACGTCAATGATGACTTTACATTTAATTCTGGTGCTTGGGTATCAGTTAGAATACCACAGGGAGCGTATAATGCAACTGATCTCAACAGAACGATAAGAGACCTGATAGCAAAATACACTGCCGCAGACAATTTGAACTGACTCTAAACTATATTACGCTGCGAGCCAGAATCACATTAGAAAATAATTTGATAATCTATTTTTCACCAGCGACTAGTATCGCATCATTATTAGGTTTTAAAAACTGTAGAGGGTCGCCCCACTGTGAGGTTTTGGTTGTGGGGATTGGGGGTGGGGTGCCTCCAATATTTATTTAAATTATTGTAGAAGTCCCACCCAGGCTCGATTTTGGTTGGAAGTTGATTTAGTGACAGTTAGATATACAGCTCCGAGCCCCCAGTCAGCAATGCCGACGGTTAAATGATTAAAGTTACAAAAAGGGTGAAGTTCAATAATAACAATTTAATAACAGTTAAAAGATCAATAGTTCGAATTTCCCAAATACAATTCTTCCGCTCGACCCTTTTCTAGCCTATCGCATTATTTGATTCGTAGTGTGAGAGATTTCCACCTGTCCTTGTGTACTACTCATCTGTGTATTCTTCTCTATCTCCTAATTCCCTCTCGTCCTCCCTGACTCCCTCCAAGTTCCTTCTCCTCCTCCTTCTCTATTTCCTCCTCCAGACCACTTTCCTCCTCCTCCCCTTCTATCCCTCCTTCTATGTCGACTGCACGTTGTCGACTCCGACTGCACTGTCAGTCTCACTTCCGTCTCCCTCTTAGAGACTCGGGACTACTAACTTGCACCGGAAGTTCTGTCCCCGAAAAGCTTCCTGTGAAAACACAAGGATGGTACAATATTTTCCTCAGCGCTCACATCTCCCACGACACACAGCCTATCATCAGATAAGGCTATTAAATTTCACCGGTCACGCATTCATTCACACCGAAATACGCATGCATTCTTGTATCATAAAACACAACATAATAACACAACATAATGAAAGCATGGTATTAATTACTCTTATACATACAACAATAAATTGCTTCACATCAGTACATACTCATAATTCCATTACACAAACCAATAAACAACAATCAGACGCATATCTTTACATCACAACTCATACCAAATATACAAATATTAAAATATCCATGCTCTGATATATTCACACATCTATCGTAACTAATCGTACATAAATCAATCATTTTCCTAAACTCCAATTCAAACATGCGTAAACTCTAACATAACGCATTACTAAAGGTACTGGTTACTACGAAGTAACCTGCCAGCGAATTACAATATTAATTCTGACGGACTAGCAATCTACATAATTCTCTACGTAAACTCAAATTCATGTCTCAAATACGCTTATAAATGAAACACTACAAGGTAATTCTACATACTAAAACAATCCCAGTAATTAAGTATACATGCTACAAATACTTACAATTATGACACCGTAATGTTTTGCAAAAATCGAGCAAATAACTTATCGACCTTGTCGAAGCTTTTCTTTGTCTTACAATTCTGGTCCTAAGATTCCCGCCAAATTACGAGTGGCTTCTCTCGGAGTATCCTTTCGCTTAAACCCGCTAGATCTACTTCTTATAATCTGCCCAGGTATACTGATAAATTTACTGCACGTTTAAGCTAAAATTTCGATCTAAGATTTACTCCCACGCCCTATCTTAAGTCCGATTGGATGTCGCTTTGGACGGTCCCAATCAAACTTACTGACAATGTCTTCTCGCTTGTCTGTCTACGTGGCGGGTGAGAACACGCCCTGTTCACCCTGCGGGCTTCTTTTTGATCCCTGGACCCATGTTTTAACGTCTGGGTGTGAGGACGACAAGCCCTTTGACTGGCGGCTATTCTATGATC
The DNA here is from genome assembly GCA_016617855.1 of Megalonaias nervosa. Lineage (NCBI taxonomy): Eukaryota > Metazoa > Mollusca > Bivalvia > Unionida > Unionidae > Megalonaias > Megalonaias nervosa. The sequence continues at coordinate 42,815 of JAECUM010006745.1, read as the reverse complement.
TGGGTGACTGGCGACTTGCATAATCAATTAACACTGCTTGCGGCTATGTTTACACATCAAACGCGGTCATAATATGTCCAAGTTTATACATTTCCTGATACCTGGACTGCGAAACGTGACAAAAACCAACAATACGGCAGTGTTGCAGAACAAAGTGGATCAAATGACGAAGATCTGCCAGTTAACATAAGACAAGTGAACACAATATTGATTAATTGCTCTAATGCATCAAGGTCTTATACAGCTTTAGGAAGTCAAGGTCAAACAATCTATAGTTTTTCACCAGATGTCCCGGCTGGGTCACTGATGCAAATTACTCCTCGACAAATAATATACTATCCGATTACTCCTGAAAATCAAATAACCAGCATAACAATGCAACTAACAGATCAATCAGGACGACAAATAGATCTTAACAATGAAATTGTCACGTATTACTTACACTTACACAACGCGTAGGCGCGTAATAACGTAGTTGTTGGCGTCAATTTTGCAAACCTAATTTAATAACAAAGATGAGACAAATAAAGTTTTTAGAAGAAAAATTGTGGGTGGATTTTTTGGAAATATATTTACAAAAATAGCTGAAAATATCCCAGGAATTGCGCGTAAAGTAGCACCAATTGCACTTGACGCAGGTAAAGCTATTGCTAGCACTGCTGGCACCGCAGTAGGACAAAAGATCGCTGATAAAATTAAAGGCAGCCCGCCTTCAAACGCAGAAATAAAATGAGCAATATCAGATATTGCACCAACAGCAGAAACAGAATGAGCTATGATAGCTACAACAAAAAAATTACTGTCACCAGGTGGTGAAGAGGTAATACACAAACTTGTAAAGAAAACAAGACAAATAACGCCTGCTGCTTTTTAGTTGCTGTAATTTTGTGTGCCACACAATTTTGTGTGGATTATATAATAAATAATATCAGTTAAAAATTATCACAATCTTGCTGAAGAACATGATACCGACGACACAGTGACAGAATTCGAGTACGTTGAGTATCTCGACGAAAACTCAAACGAACCAAATAAGGCCAGAGTCAGAACTTTTAACACAAGAGACGAGGATGTGTTTCTGTTACCGCACAAGGCGGTGTTAGAAGTGCGTGGCCAATTACTAACCGCAGTCGGTGGTGATATTGCAGCTGGTGCAGAAATTGTACTTGTCAATAACGGTTGGAGTTTATTTAAAAGCGCACGGTACCAACTCACCAGTCAAACCATGGAAGATATTTCCATGTACTTGCCTATAGCGAGTACAATACTAAATATCGTCTCGTTCAGCGATGATTATTCGAGATCAGTGGCCACAAATATGATATGGTTTAAAGATACTGGACTTGGTTTATCTGCTTCAGGCGAATTTATTTCAGGTGGTGCTCTTACACACGGCGCTGACGCTGCTGCAGATCTAGTAATCGTTAGAAATTTTCTTATAGCAAATGCTGTAAAATTTGGTATTAATCCACCAGCTGCAGCGGCAGATGCAAACGCTGTGAGAGTCTCGCTGACACAGGTGTGTAATAATCTTAGTATAACATCACCAGGTGCAGCCGCAGATGCAGTCGCTATGTTAAATTTAATAAACGGTGCTATTAGTACACGTAATATAAGGATATACCAAACGAAAAGCATTTGCCGCAGAATCTCTCCAAATAGTGATGCTTCCGTTAAATACAATATTTGGATTTTGCAGTGAATATAACAAAGTTTTTTCCGGAATAAAACATACACTTATTTTAGATTGAGCTGATCAAAACAATTGTATAATACACGCTGCTGGAGTAGCTGAAGGACAGTTTGCTATTACAAGATTAGCGCTGTGGATGCCTCGAGTTGTCCCATCTGTAGCTAAAACGATGGAACTCGAATCATTATTAACCGCTTACATGAAAAAAAATATATTTTCAGCAAAACAGAATTTACCAAACAGCAATTCCTAACGCAACTGATGACACAATGCGTGTTACAACTATGTCAAGCGAACCTCGACATTTGTTCGTTGTATTTCAACGACAGGCACGTCGTAATGATCAAGAAATGAACAACTCCGTATCGGATAACCCAGACGTCAGACGGATCTTTGTTAGAGTAAATTCTAGACCATATCCCGAATGTGCAATCGAATGCAATTTTGCCGTGGACACCACTAGAAACATCTCTCGGCCGTATATGTACTTTATGGAGGCTATGCAAAAATATGAGGACGCGAACAGTGGATCTCAGATATCAGTAGAGGAATTTCGATCACTTTATCCTATCTTTTATTTTGACATATCAAAACATTCCGAACGAGTTATTGGACCTACTGTTGATATTGAAGTCACTTGGACGCTTGGCGTACTGCCAGCCGAACAATATAACGTATACGCGCTAATTGTCAGTGATAGATTTTTGACAATTGATGCGACCAAGGGAAGGATGACTATACAAGTTTAATGTAACAAACAAGTATAAAATGAAAACGGAATACACAACCAGAGAAATATACCTAATGCCCAGCCAAATTAAAAAATTATCAGCAGCAGTTGCCAAACGTAATTCTGTCTCTGTAATGATATCCCCAGAGACAAAGTCTCCGGAGACTGACAAAATCGGCGCAGTGAAAGTAATGTTGACACAACAGCAAATCAATAAACTTAGTCAGGGAAAACCGTTTGTGCTCAAACTATCTGTTGCACAAATAACAGCGATGGCAAGATATGGCCGATTTTTTGGATCAGCATTTTCTGTAATTGCCAGCGCAATACCAAAAATTTTACCTGTACTAGGAGCACTTGGACTAGCAGCAGCCACAGGGGCAGTATCTGGAGCAACTAAAAAAGCGGTATCATGCAATGGTATCAAACAAATTTTATGTAACAATAAAAAATAAAATGCCAGCCAAAGTGACAAAATCTAAAAAAAAAGAAAACAAAACGTCAGCGAACTCAGCGAACGCCACGAAAAACAAAACAAGGAGGAATTATTCCTTTCGCTCCACTTTTAGCAGGGTTAGCAGGCATTCTAATTCCAAATCTGCTAGGGATAGGACGTGGAATGACTCTCCCAGGCACCAGACGCCGTTGACGACGTTTGCGAAGCTGACAACGCCTGTTGCGTTAAGTAATTTTGATATAATTGAAAAATTGAATGACATTGTCGCATTTCGCAGAGTGTATTCTAAGAACGAATTAGATAATGTACCAGCAGGCGGTTCATGCGTTGTAAATATACAAAACTTCAGTGATGGATCTGGCACTCACTGGGTTGCTGTCTACAATAATAATTATTTTGATTCGTTCGGACTCCCTCCGAGTGATCTTATAAAAAAATATATTTTTAAAAACTTTAAAAAAATAAATTACTCGTTTAATCAACTACAGCCAGTTGGAACATCCGCCTGTGGTTATTATTGCATTATGTTTATCCGACAGATGTCCCGAAGTGAAAACTCCGGAGATCCTGATTTTTTAAAATCTATTTTTCAATTTTGACATTGGGGCCCCTAGTGGCCTAGTGGTCTAAAGCGCTCATTGTTACAGATCACTGCCATCTCACCTTTATCTGCGTGGGTTCGAGTCTCGGATTCGGCGTATGTGGGTGTGTGAGAAAGCTTGCCAGTAGCTTCTCGTGGGTCGGTGGTTCTTTCCGGGGTTTTCCCGGGTTCTTCCTCCACCATTAATACTGGCCACCATGTATAGCCTATGTTGTGCTGAAAAATGGCGTTAAACCCTACAACAACAACAACAATTTGACAAGCAACCTTCTCACGCAAACGATGAGATTGCAGTTAATTTTATCTAAACTAAGGAATATGTCAACATACTGTCTCAAATATAAAACTAAAACAGAGAATAGGGATGAGAACGGAAAAAACAAAAAAATAAATAATGGAATAATGTTAAAAAGTGTTTGTGCTGTTTGTGATAGAAGAAAAGTATGTTTCTGAAATCGACAACTGGAGCTGGAGTTATTTTAGTAGATGCTTAATTGACGAAGAAAATTGGTCCAATTTCTTATTTTTTGAGGGTCAGACCTCAAGGAATTTTATATTTTATTTTTTAGATTTTTTTATAAAAACGAAAAACTTTGGTCTAAATTTCTTATTTTTAGATGATTTTACTTTAACGGCCTAGTTGGCAGACAATATAATAAAAATAGAAATAAATATTTTTGCTACCATTGTTTACAAGGTTTTTCTAAAGATGAAAAACTGCAAGATCATCTTAAATACTGTGTTAATGTTCAAAAAATAACAATGCCAGGAGAAACAGAAAAAATATTAAAATTTAAAAATTATAATCATAAATTAAATATTCCGTTTGTTATTTATGCTGATTTCGAGTGTCTACTTGTTCCTGTGGCAGGCGCAGAAAATGATCCAAATATATCAAGCACCAGAAATATACAACATGTTCCCTGTGGAGCAGCTTATAAAGTAGTTTGTTGCGCTAATGATAATTTTTGAAGTCCAATAAAATCGTACAGGGGTAAAAATCATGCCGTGTGATTACTAAAAAATTTAATAGACGATGTTAATAAAATTTTCAACAGATTATCTAAAACAGCTCCAATAAAAATAACATCCAAACAACAACTTGATTTTGATGAGGCAGTTAATTGTCATATCTGCGAGAAACCTCTACCTGAACAAATTCAGGCAATAAAGTGCGCAATCACTGTCATCTAACTGGCCAATATCGCGGAGCAGCACATGACAATTGTAATTTGAAATTTCCTGCGCCAGATTTTATTCCTGTCGTTTCGCATAATTTTCGTGGTTATGATAGTCATTTCATTGTCGAAGTATTTGGCAATGAGGAAATTAAATCTAAACTAAAATTAAACAATATAATAAAATGTATTCCAAACAATTTTGAAAAGTATATGTCAGTTATGCTCGGCAAATTACGTTTCATCGACAATCTGCAATTTATGGTAGCACCATTAGACGAGCTTGTAAAAGGTTGTAGCAGTTCAAATAATTTATAAAGTTGCTTTGGTGGAGACTACGTCTCTCTGACAAAAAAAGGTGTCTTTCCGTATGAGTATCTCGACGACTGGAGCAGATTTGATGAAACGTTTCTTCCTAATAAAGATAAATTTTACTCTCAGTTAAAAAATGAAAATATTACAGATGACTAGTACAAATATGCACAGAAAATTTCAAATTCATTTGGTTGTAAGACACTTGGTGATTATCATGATTTATATTTGAAAACAGATGTATTATTACTAGCAGATGTTTTCGAGAGTTTTCTTAAAGTTAGTCATGAAAATTATGGATTAGATCCATGTTGGTATTATTCTGCGCCAGGATTGTCATGGGATGCTCTGCTAAAAACAAGCAGGATAGAATTGGATCTCTTAACTGATGCTGATATGTTTAATTTTATTGAAAAAGGAATTCGCGGCGGAAATAGCGTTATAACAAAAAAAAAATATGGTAGCCAATAATAAAAATTACGATAAAAAATTACCGTCAAATTATATTGTTTATTTTTACGCTAATAATTTGTACGAATATGCTATGTTAGAGCCAGTGCCGTGTGGTGGATTTCATTGGATAACTTAAAGAAACTGATAAAGATTTACCAGAAAATGTCAGTTATTTTGTTGAAGTTGATCTCGATTATCCTAGTTCGTTACATGATCTGCATAATGACTATCTGTTTTGTGCAGAGTCAGTGATGATTGATTATAGTTTATTATTGCCTGAACAACAGGCAATGACAACAGCAAAATATTCGATTATTAATAAGCTAGTTCCAAATTTGTTAACTAAAAGAAATTATGTGATACATTACAAAAATTTAAAACAAGCAGTAGATGCGGGACTAATTCTGAGAAAAGTTCATCGCGTGTTAAAATTTAATCAATCACGGTGGATGGCAGATTATATTGATTTAAATACCAAACATTGTGCTATATTTAAGACCGAGAGGAAAAACTTGTTCAAGTTAATGAACAATTCTGTGTTCAGTAAGATGATGGAAAATATCAGAAAGTGAGTCAATATTGAAATTGTAAATGATGTAAATCGCAGAAATAAATGAGTCAACAATGACGATTTTGTCAGTATGAAAATCTTTGATGAAAATCTTGTTGCAATACAGCGATGAAAAACAAATTTAAAGTTAAATAAACCTATTTATGTTGGTGCAGCTGTACTTGATATATCAAAATGGCTAATGTACGAGTTTTACTATAATTTTACCAAAAAGCAGTGGCCAGATTCGGAGTTGCTGTTTACTGATACAGATTCACTTGTTTATAACATAAAATGTGAGGATGCTTATCAAGATATTTATAACAATAAAAATTTATTTGATTTATCAGATTATCTAAAAAGTATTGGATTTCATGATGATGCAAATAAAAAAGTCATTGGCAAGATGAAAGATTAATTTATGTTTGCGCCAGTTAGGGAATTTATTGGACTAAGAAGTAAAGTGTATGCCATAATTTTAGATGACAATAAACTGACAAAAAAAGCGAAAGGTATTCCTCATGGATACGTAAAAAAATGTATGAAATTTGATGATTTTAAAGCAGCACTAAACACCTGCACTAATTTTATTAAAACAAATGTTATCAGAACAAATCATCACAAACTTGAAACAAATACAATTATAAAACGTGGACTAAGTAATTTGATGATAAGAGATATTGCGAGGACGGAATTAATACGTTAGCTATTGGACACTATGCAATTTTGTCTTAACTTTATAAATAATGTTCAAAAATTTAACATTAGCTGATGGAGTTAGTAGCAGATTTAAAAAAAAAAAAATGGTTAATAGCCAGCAATTATCAGTTGAATTTAATGATGAAATTTCAGGTATTTGTTTTAGCAAATTTGATAGAATAAAACTCTCACTTGTCAAATCAGATAACAGCAAATATTTTGATTATCTTGAAAAGTTGAGAGATGAGCTTATGCTGAAATACGATAATCTTCATGATCCGATCAGTCAAGAAAAATATACAAAAATAAATATTGGCCTAAACTGGTCTAAGGTTTTTGCAAAAGGTGGAAAGGATATTCTCACCAGGATAGCAATGAAAGAGTTATTTGAATGTCGTTGAAAAGTAAGCAGAAAAATTAAATTTTATTTGTATAAACACGATAATGAATTATTTCTAATATCTGCTGTTGATAAATTAACAAAAGGTGAAGAAGTTCTTTAAAAGGAGATAACTGTCTGTTTTCCTTGTATTTTGAAGGGAGATAACTCTGATAGGTTGTCTCCCTTGCATTTTATAATAACTAATTATATTTTTATTTACTAATAAATAATCTTTTTTGTTGTTTTTTAAGAAACATTATCTTTTTTTTAATGATTTTGTCAAGTTTCTTGCTTTCAGAATTTTTCAGAGATAACTTTATAATAATTTTTGAAACATATATTTGTAAGTAGAGTCCGTAGCGCAAGTGTTAGAGTGTTGAATTCTCATGCTCGAGATCTTGAGTTCGATTCCTGTGACTGACACATTGTCGACGGTGGGTGTTATTGCCAGATTTTTCTAATAATAGTTGGGGGCTCCATCCCAAGGGATTTCATGTACACTTCCTCACCATGTCAAACACATGGTGGGTGTTGTTTTTCACTCACCCCGGGGTTTGATATGGGGGGGGTGTACATGAAATTGAAAAACCTAGACAACTTGCTGAATTTCTAAAATTTTGTTTCATTTAGGAATTTGGCGTGGAGTGTGTTTATATGAAAATTGGAGCCCCTTAAAAATAAACAGTAGGGTGATGTGAGCTCTTAACCATGTGACCTCACTGAAGGTTACCCCACACAAGGACATTCAGAAAGAATGTTGCCAGAAGAAAAAGTCTCATGGGGTGCCTGTGGGCCATAAGAAAGGCCTTTACAAAAAAATCAAAGGAAAGACCCAAAAAACTAGGATCTCGTCAGCTTTACTGGCAATGAAGGAACTCCATGGAATGGTGACCGATCATCATTGCTACTATTTATTTTTTGATTATTTTTTAAATTCTACATGACGGTTATAGTAGTATATATAAATGAGCTGTTTCTATCTTAGAGACCCCCTTACCCCGACAAAACATTGTCAGAAATATGCTAGAAAAGCCTTATCATGTGAAAGTCATTATTTTGAGCTGAAAAAATGTTAACATAGAAGCATTTTGGAGGGGGAAAGGGGTCTCTGAGATAGAAACCTCATTTACATATACTACTGCTACTCAGATTTCATGTTCTATATTGCAGTGAATTGGAAACTGATTTGCACAGACTGGGGGGGGGGCCATATCTAAAAACTTTATGATATTGATAATCTATTGCTGATACTGTTGTCACATCAGTCTGATAATGACAATAGCAACTTATGATGCCTTCACTAATTTACAGTAAACTGTGCATTAGTGAAAATCTGTCATATATCTGTAAAGTACTATGGGCCTAGAGTTGTGTTACATTTTTCAGAAAGGAAAATTTAAATATATTGTCGGTCTTACAAATAATAATAAAAACATAATGTTAATAAAAAGCATAATTCTTTAATTAAAGATGGTAACTCAGTAACAGCTACTCTCCTTTTAGGCTCTCTACTATGCTAAATATAACTCACATAACGTGTACAAATCCTCATGACTTACATGAAAGCAGATTACTGTTACACACTTAAATTATTCATTACATTCATTGTTATTAATATCAATATATATATAACATGCATGATGATCAAAAAGTTAACAAAATATTGAATGTGAAATGAACAATATGGCATAATATGTTTCAATTCACTGTTCCAAATAGCATTATGAGATTAGTGGTCATTTAGAATAGAAATACTCCATTATAAGGTGGTATACACAGTGACTGTCATGAATAAGTGTGATCATGATAGAGTATGGTATTATTGCCCCATTATAAGGTGGTTGTTCAATAATGTGGTGTACTCTGACTCCCTTGGACAGGTGTTATAATATAAGAGTATTGTACAGTTGACCTATTATAAGGGGGTTGTTCAATAATGTGGTGTACTCTGACTCCCTTGGACAGGTGTTATAACATAAGAGTATTGTACAGCTGACCTATTATAAGGTGGTCACACAATAAAGTGGTAGTCTGTGGCTTCCATGGACAGTGCTATAAAGATGGAGTGCTGTACTATTACCCCATTATAAGATGGTCACAGTAAGGTTTGTATATTCTGTGGCTTCCATGGTCAGTGTTATAAAGATAGAGTACTGTATTATTACCCTAAGTATAAGCTGCTCACACAACAAGGCAGTATACTCTCTGGCTCCCATGGACAATAATATAATGAGGGAGTTCGGTATCATATACTTCATTATCAGGCAGTCACATAGGAATGCAGTATGCTCTGTGGCTCCCATAGACAGCGTTATAATAAGGAAATATGGGAATTGGCCCTGATTCTGCAGAGGGTAACATTAAGCTGATAAAGTTTTAAGTTTACATCTGCTTCCAGACACCCATATAGCAGTCTAAGATTCTAATCAATTTTATGAAAAGTCTGAAGTAGAATGACTTAAATTTTTATGCTTTCAAGAATTGAAGTCAAAATCGTACAATTACAGGCATGATAAAGAAAATATTAGAAAATCTTAATATATTAAGTAACATTTACTTAATTAAAGAAGGGTCTGTTTTGTAAAAAATAAATCAACACTTCACAAATAGGACTGACAGAAAAAATCAGTCCTTTTTGATTCCCTTTTATTCAGATCATTTTAGTTTATTTTAATTCAGTCCTTTATTTACTTAAGTGTTGATTTAAATATTGATTTCTGGCATTACACTGTCAGTTTATTATGCAAACAGAGAGGTAGAAGAAAAGATAAAAGACAAGAAGAAAACTATTTACTTAGTATGTATGAGAGAATGGAGTTACTTGGTTTAGACTTCCTATCCTATCCTTCACAGATCTGGCTAGTTTGACAAATATAGCCTAATCTAGAAACCCTTCATAAGTCAGACTGAATGAGATAAAAGGTTTTAAACCTGAGACTTGGTAAATTGTTCACCATTTGAGGCCATATATTGTAGTGACAAGAGCCATTGTTGAAGCTCAACATAGTCTTCATTTGGGCATCCATGTGTATGTCTCTGTGTCAATACATTCATCCATCCACACCCGTGATTAACCTGAATGTTTAAGTTTTTTTTCATGTGGTCAGTTTTTCAGTTACAGATGGTCATAGAGTTACTTGGTGTGTTGATATATCTTGATATGTAAAACACCAGTCTTCTTAATTCTCAGGGGCAAGTTTGACATGAAGACCACAGTCAGCTGTGTGTGTGTGTGTGTGTGTGTGTATACATATATATATATATATATATATATATATATATATAGCAAAAGACTGTATATTTGTTTCTTCTACAGGTACCATGGTAACATAACAAGAGAAGAGGCAGAACAGTTGCTATGTGAGCAAGAGGGAAGTTACTTAGTGAGGAAAAGTGATCGGGCACCAGATGCTTATACACTAGCTATTAGGTGAGTTGAGCAAGTCCAATTGATGATAATACATGCAGGAGAAAGTTCTGTGTTGTTAATACACGTATGTAGAAATATCTTATGTTTCGTTTTTTTGTGATATTGGTTTTGTTGTTGTTTGGGGTTTAATACCATTTTCAGCACATGATAGGATAAATATGGTGGCCAGTATATCTGGTGGAAGAATAACCCAGAAAAAGTTTTGGGAAAAACAACCGACCCACGAGCAGTGTCTGGCAAGCTTTCTCACATACCATGCTGTCCAAGTCTGAGACTCAAACCCGCATAGACAGGGTTGAGATGTAAAGGCTAGTGCCTTAGACCTCTTGTATACCTGGAGCCCTAATTTTGGTTTTGGTTACAAATTCATTTACTGCTTAAACTTTTAATATTTTCCAGCCAGGTGTTGAAAGTTCGAAGAATAAATTGAAGCAGAAATTTTCCCTCATATGGCATGCATGGACAGCACATTGGCATAACATTCATCATGTACATGTATAGTCTAGGATTCAGTCCCAATTTCCAGCACTCTGGAGGGTTGGAAGTTGCCTGTTCAGTGACCTTTGATTTTCTTAGGGTTCTTTGGTTCCCACCGCCTTAAATGTCTGTCACACTGGCATATTTCTACTTTCTGACATGGGAGAGAACAATATATACATGTATTTTATGAATATGTTAATAAAATAATAATAATAAGAATAATAATAATAATAACAATATTCATTGCATGATTTGTTCAAAAACTAATTTTGACAGGTGATCCTGTGTACAGAGATCACTTGTGTATAGCGACAAGTTTTGCCTTTTTCCGTGGGTGGCTGTTGTTGATAGGTTTGACTTTATTTCTTAAACCTCTTGATAGAATCTCATTATAATCTCTCTTGGCATGAATCATTAGGAAGCTATAGAAATCTTTCTTCAAAACACTCATCCACTGTATTGACTTTAGAGTCAAAGTCACAATCATGGCTAATTTGCATGATAGTGTTTGTTAACATTGTTGCATTTGCTTAAATTTCCCAAACCCCTGATTGGTTTTGTTCATATTTGTTCATATTCATTATGAAGCTTAGGGCAGTTCCATTTAAACATATGTCTTACCTGGTATTGGCAGTTTTTTTAAATTTATGCTAGGATACTCAAAAAGGACCTCTCAAAAGGTCATATGAAAATAAACTAGATTGTGTCTACGGGTGACCACCCCACATTAAAAATGCCTTCCTGGGCCCTAGTATGTTTTACTGGAATAGCCATACAACAGTTTATTCTGTGACATGCTTTCTATGACTTATGACCCTGAGGTCAAAATCACATGTTTTATACCAGTGCTTTGATTGTGGGCTCAACAGGCATGTTCAGGTCTTCATCTTTAAAAATCTCAAATAATTTCTTATGAATCTGAAGGTGTTGATCTAACATTTGCTGTATGTCATTATTGAGGACAGGTATGCAACATATGTATGGTGTTTTGTCCCTACTGAGGAGAAAAATTCACTTGTACATCAAATTACAGGCTGAGTCATGCTCTTAGGATAGTGAAATTTCAGTTGGTTCACAGTCACTTGGAAACTATGAAGAACCCCACCCAGCATACAAGGATCCAACATGATGAGGCAATGTTGCAGCATTGTCCACTGAGGCAGGCCTTGTTCCTGGTGGCTTTGCTTGGAGGCAGTGTAATAGGCAGTGATATATCATACACTAGTTTGATTTTATATTTTTCCAAGACCTAAATATGGAAGAAAAAAGTCACAGAATTAATTCCTTATATTGCACTTTCAGATTTGATGGCATAACAAAGAACTTCAAGTTGTATTATGATGGACTCCATTATGTGGGCGAGAAAAGGTTTGAGACGGTGGAACAACTTGTTGCTGATGGACTTATCCATTTTTATGTTGAATCTCGGGCAGCAGACTATATTGCTTCACTATCCAATGAGTCCAACTATGCAGAGTCTCCATATCTGGCATACAGTGTGAAGAAAAAACGTCTGCAACAGGGCAAGAAAACAATTGTGAACAGGAGGAACGACTTTGTGGATGGCAATTTGATAGAGCCCACAAATGAGCCCCAGGTTTGTGTTCAATGTGATATTTCAGTTCATTTAGCTGTTTTGTATGATTGAAGTAGTTTTATGGCATAAACCTTAACAAAGTTTGAGATCATCCATCTCTGTGGTAAAAATGAAGATCATAATTTGCAAAAGTTGTAAACTGGTTTAACGTTTTGATGTTTGAGGTAACAAAGCAATAGTTTTACAAACAGAGTCTGTAGGGAACCCTTGAAAACCTTGAAAAATGAATTGTTCCCTCAAGGCCTTGAAAACACCTTGAAAATTCAAAATATTGTCTGTGTACCTTGAAAAGCCTTGATTTTCATGAAACCAAAAGGAATTAATAAATAGTTTTTGTTTTACAGAATTTAATAAAAAGAAAATGGGAAAAACAACAAAAAAACTATCTCTCACTAAGTTTGTGCTGGAACAGAAATTTTTCCACAACTGGCCATTGCGCAGTCGTACATTTTGAACTTCTGATTGCACAAAGCCCAGATGTAGTAGTGGTTTAAATTTGAATCATTCGCTTCAACATGGCTGGCTGCCAATTCCAACTTCGGTGGCTAGATGAAGAAAAATATAAAGTTTGGATTATGTTATCTTCTCAGAGAGCTTTGCAAAATGCAAATTATGCATGTAGGATATTGATTTGCATGCAATGGGAGAGAGTGCTCCATGGTCACATGCAGCTGAAAAACTCCCCAAGCTCTTGTAGGCCTAGTGGAGCTTAATACAGGCAAAACAAGAAGATTTCAGCATGAAATCATTTTTGACGAAAGAGATATGTCTGTGAACACAGATTCAAGTTTTAAAATAGAAACTGTATATAGTCTTAATTATGAAATTTGTTCAATCCGGTTCTATTTTGGGATTGAGTGGAAACAGCACAGATGATAATCGCAATGAACACAATAAATCTAAAAATATAGAATACAGCTAAGCTGAAGAAATATATCTAATATGAAATAGTTTAAAATATCCATACGCTGTTGTTAAATAAGTGATAACATAAAAAACAAATATCTTTTATCTTTACTTTTTTGTTTATGGGGATGAGTGAAGAAGAAAGGAAGATACTGAAAAAGACATTGAGAGAACAACAGCTGCTGATGACTATGCATTGAAAGCAAAGATCCATAGGAAAATTTCCTTTATCATGAAATCAAAATAATTTGAGGAAAAGTGAAAAGGACAGAATCGCTGAACTTGGAGCTCTTGAAAAACTGCTTGATGACAAAGCTACAAGAGCTGAAAAATTCACTCTAAAATATTTTGGACTTTGTAGATAGTGTACTGTAGACAGAGTAAAATGAATTTTGTTCAGTGACTACATTATTCTAATGCCCAGATGTAGGATGTTTAATATTAGTGGGAAAGATTTCAATGATCATACTACTGACTTCATGTTTTATTTTTGTTGTTTTTAAAAATAAATTTGCAAGAAATGTTCCTTGTTTGGAGTAATAGTAAGTATTAACTTGTGTTTACATACAGTTTCATTTATATATCCTTTAAAACTAATGCAATAATGCACCTTGATAAACGTGATTTTGAGCCTTGAAAAACCTTGAAAAAACCTTGAAAATTTTTAAAGAAATATGCTACTAACCCTGTACAAAAAAGAATCTTAAAACCATTTGAAAAATTATGAAAAGTAGCAGTTAATATATAAGAATAATGACACATATTTTCATGTCATGATAAATTTAAGTAGACTATCCTAATTTGAAATCCACTGACAGCCTCTTTTTGTATGTACTTCTGAATTGAAATAGTTATATTTCTTATCCATAGCAATATATTATCATTCAAATTTTGCATTTATAATGATCATGTTCATTCCTGAATTGGAAAGCGTGCACCCATGACAGTTGAAGAAAAAAAACAGGTGTGATAAATATCCATACCAGTTACTTGTTTTTTCAGGAAAATTCAAACACGAATTATTATCAGCCTTCTCTGCCATGAGCCTTCCATACCAAGGATTTGAATTTTTCATACATGATTACGTTCTCTTCTGGAATTTACTTTCAACATTTCAATCTAAGCTTTTTTCTCCCTGTGTGATGCTTTTGAAATAAATGCAACAGTGGTTTTGCATTTTATGTTCATGATCATCAACCATGTGACCTGAATTGGTGCCAAAGCTAATTAAAATCAATGAGTCATTTTTGTCAGTCAACAAAATTGTTTGTCTAATATTCTTTAGCAGTGAGCATACTGTGTTGATTAATACAGCTCTAAAGTCAGCTGCAACAGTCTTGTCTCTTTTTTTCTGGGGTCTTTTTATGCACCCTGTTGGTGCCAAAGAGGCAACTTTCTTGCAACAAAGATAAAAAAAATAAGGGTCATTGGCACAGCCTAAAATGATCACTGATAGATTTTTTTTGTTTTTACTCTTTCATGTCTTGAAATACTACGATCTGCACCACCGAAATGAAGTGTTAATTTAGCATTGGATATTTAGTAGTTGCAGTAATATTAGGTTCTCCATTTGCTCATAAAGGTAAACATGTTAATCAAGTTGAAAAGGGGGAGTAACTTTTCTTATTAAGATTTAGTAATGTTACTTACTTCATACTTACTGATTTAATTAGTTCCCTTCTTACATTCACATATTAGCATTGAGACTCAGATGTTTCTGCTATTATGCAAACAAAACATTGAGACTCAAACATTTCACATATTATGCAAATAAAACATTGAGACTCAAACATTTCTGCTATTATGCAAATAAAACATTGAGATTCAAACATTTCTGCTATTATGCAAATAAAACATTGAGACTCAAGCATTTCTGCTATTATGCAAATAAAACATTGAGACTCAAACATTTCACATATTATGCAAATAAAACATTGAGACTCAAACATTTCTGCTATTGTGCAAATAAAACATTGAGACTCAAACATTTCACATATTATGCAAATAAAACATTGAGACTCAAACATTTCACATATTATGCAAATAAAACATTGAGACTCAGACATTTCTGCTATTATGCAAACAAAATATTGAGACTCAAACATTTCTGCTATTATGCAAACAAAACATTGAGACTCAAACATTTCTGCTATTATGCAAACAAAACATTGAGACTCAAACATTTCTGCTATTATGCAAATAAAACATTGAGACTCAAACATTTCACATATTATGCAAACAAAATTTGCTTATAATGAAGAAGCTACTTGTTCTACAGTTGTAGAACATTTTGATTCCTTAACTTGTGTCTACTTGTTGATGATTTTTAAGTTTCTTTGTAATTTATTCTTGCTTCAGGACCTCACTACGGATCTGGAAGTAGATCTAAGCAGCATGGTATCTGATTTTGAGAAACCCCATGTCTTCAAAGTAAGAATTTCATTATAATTTCTGTTGTTTGAGAAGTGGGGCAGTATATAATTTCTAACAAAGTGGGCAGTATATATCAAATTTCTGACAAAGTTCTTGCATTTTCATTGGGGAAATAGTGTGTGTCAGGTGGAGATCTGGTGTAAGACTATACCTGGTTAGTAGAAAAAAAATATATGGAGCATGACATCATAAATGAAAGTTTTTCTTCCTTTCTGAATCTTGTCTTATGTGAAAATAATGTGAAAGCTGTATTTAGGTCATATAATGTGGTGTACATTTTATACATTGGTGCAATCTCCCATTTGGGGTATTACTGTATAAGTGGGAAAGTTACATAGTCCAAGCACAAGTATTGCATTCAGTTAAGTTTCTTCTAAACCTAGTATTATCCCATACCAGTTGTTAACAAACCATGTAATAGATATTGCTCTGTCCATTCTGCCTAGGTTGCAACTTTTCTTTCAATATATCTGTTTAGGCCACATTTTCTGCAAATGACATCTTGGGATGAAGGTGTGCTTACACCAAACTTTGGTGTGCTTCTTTTTTTTTTATTTTGACATTCCTTTAGAGTTGTGTCCATGTTATTATTTCAGTACCTTTCCCCACATGCACAGAAGTTGCAGTTTGGATCATCTTTGGATAAATGTATGATTCACAACAAACCTTGGCCATAGTGACCTACTTTTCTGAGTTTCTTAACACTTGCTTTTTATGTTAATTTGTATCATAGAAGTTGAGGTATCAAGAATACTGCCATTTGTGTTAGTTTCTTACTGCATCATATATTATCATTTACACAGCTTATGAACCCATTTCATAGTTTTTGCACCAGTGAAGAATCCCACCATGACACCAATCAGAGTATAGACACAACAATATAATATTACTGTCAAGCCCATATTAGTTTGTTGTGTTTCTTTCATTTGTGTAGTAACTTTCATGTGGAATGGTTGCAACTTGGCAGATTTCAGTCTCTCGTCAAATGCTCACTGAAAAAAATCTTGTTTCATTTATTTTGTATGAATAGAACATGTGCAAATATATTTGATCATTTTAATCTGATCACCATTTTACATAGTTCCCTCTTGATAAGCTGGATTTTACCAAACTCTCTTTTTGATATAAAACATTATCAGATCAATACTTTACCAGATTCCCTTTTGATATAATACATTAACCAGAAGTATTATATTTCACAATGTATGATAGTGTCTTGTTCATCTTATATTTTACATAGAAGCAGATTTTAGTTTTATGAATGCAAAAATAGTGGGGGTTTTTAAAACAAAAACTTAAACATTAAATTTCACCTTGTTAATAAAAATTTTTGTCCCTTCATTTTGCATATTTGCTTGGAAAACACCTCAAAATGAAACAGTTGTCCAAGTACAGTACAGTATATAAAGAAAAATGAACATTGTCATGTGCTATGGATAGATTTGGTAAAACAAAGTATGCATATCAGTAAGAGCTGAATTATTGTCAAGCCTGCCTTGGTGGAAGTTTTCATGGTGATCACTTAAGCATCCTTGTGCATGTCTATCAATATCTCCATCCTTCCATTCATCAACATCTTAGATTAAGCTCTCTGTTCAAGTTTCTTCATTCTGATACGCTATTTGATCATGATACGTTAGGAGAACTGTGCTCACCTTGCAAATCCAGCCCTCCCAGGTTACATCTTTTTAGCTAAAAAGCTAAAAGTTATCTGTAGATCTAGGAATTAGTTAGAGTGATCTCCCCTTGGCACCAGATCTTGTGAATACTTAAGTTACTGCTTCAGCTCATGTAGAGTAGCACATCTGTACAGAGTGGGCTCACTATCTACATGTGCCTTAAAGCTTGGGTCTCAATCAGGCAGCCCATGGAGTTATTTCCTGTGGCTCTCAACGACACCCAGAATTTGTAAAATAATTAATAATGCAGATTTTTTCTTTGCAGCCAGTTAGTTTTGATAAAAATTCATGTGGGCATATAATTTCTTGCTACTTAGCGTAACAGAATAAGATAATATTACTCTTTTTTTATTTTGACTCCACTTTTGTATCACTGTTTCAAAAGGTTTCAATGATGCTGCCTTTGAGCCATGTACTAGTCCTCATGTGGCCCTCATAGTGATTTGAGTTCGAGACCTTAAAGCAAGTTGGAGGAGTATTCTCTTCAAAGGGAAGTAGACTCCATCTATAAATATCCAACTTTTGTTTCTTTCTTACTTTGACAGCAACATTTCTGGCTTTTCAGAATCATCACTTTTCCATCCTCACACACTTTGGCACCTTTGGTATGTACCTGTACAGGTCTATAGTGTGTCCTGTGATACCGTTATAGCTGTATTTAAATATTTGCAGGTCTGGTGTGTGTGCTTGAGAAAATTTCTAAAATATTACAGTATAATCTCAGCTATGATTGCATACATAAGATAAGTTTTCCTATTATGGACCCAGGGCAGCCAATAGATCCAGTTCTTATAAAAAACTATCTCAATCATTGAGTCCTTTGGCATCATGGTTTGCTCAATGCATCAGCAGACATCACTGTCCTAGGTCATCTGTTTATGAAACCATTATAATGATACTGTTTTGCCAATATCTGCCAAAACTTTGCTCCTTGGAACAAACTATGAGTTTGACGTCCCATCTCAGAAATGGGAGAACCTCACTTGCCTTACATCAGGTAGTTCCTTGCAGGTACAACCTTCAAGTTGATAGTTTGTACAGACACACTCACAATAGACTCCATCCATCATTTGAGGTGAACAGTGGCTCACTCAGGATGGTCTTTTGCAGATTATTATCCTAGAGATGAAAGCCATATGGAAAGCATTCCATTGGTGGTAGGAGAATCTACATGGAAGTACATTCTCATTTTGCATGACAACTACACTGTGATGAATTATCTCAGAAGTCAAGGGGAAATGAAGTCCACAGACTTTTGAATTCTTTGGGAATTTCTAAGCTGGTGTTTTCAGTGGCAAATCCATGGACAAGTTCATCATATTCTAGTATGGCAACAGGTTTTAGTGGACTCATGACCCAGAAGAATCATCTAATATAAGCGGAGTGGTCACATCATCCCTTGGTTTTCACTCACACGTGTCCACTGGGATCAGCCACTGGCAGATCTGTTGTTGTTGTTGTTATAAGGTTTAACACCATTTTTCAGCACAAGATAGGCTATACATGGCGGCCAGTATTAATGGTGGAGGAAGAACCCTGGAAAATCCCGGGAAGAACCACCGACCCACGAGAAGCTACTGGCAGGCTTTCTCACGTACCCACGTTAGCCGAGCCTGGACTCGAACTTACGCAGACAGAGGTGAGATGGCAGTGATCCGTAACGGCCAGCGCTTTAGACCACTCGGCCACTCGGGGCCCCCCACTGGCAGATCTACTGGCAAGAAGGGGATTACTAAACTCCTAACCTTTGTCTCACCAGCCTTGGATCTGAAAGTCTGGGCAGTCAGCACTCCTTCCATAGATTGTAAGAGTTTGGATGCATATGCTCACCCCCAGCACACCTGTGTACAAAAAAGAGATCCAGAAAGCAAGAGAATCAGAATGTTGCTTCATCATGATTTCTCCGTTCAAGTCAGAAAAGTCATGGACCAGCCACTTCATAACATAGCAGCCAAACTCCACAGGTAGAAATATTTCCTCATCTGCTAAAGTAACCATGACAGCAGGCATTCCATCCAAATCCAGAGATGCTGAACCTGCACATCTGAATCATATAAGCAAGCCCTTATCAAGTAATGGAAAAAATCACTCAAGTGAGACAGCTCTCCACCTGAAGTGCATAGGGGAAAAGGAGAATTTTTGCACAGTGGTGTGATCGTGAACACATTGCACCACTGATTGTATCATTACCTCAATACCTAACTTCCTACTCTGGCTCTTTGACAAGACACAGTTTGCACCAATCACCACCATTACACAGTCTCCAACATGCTGAGTCATCAGGAAGATAGGATGATCTGCTGTAAAATGTTCAAGTTGACAAGTACAGAAGCATTGGCTTTGTGCCCAAAATAGATCTATCATGGGTGCTAACCTGGCGAATAAAACACCGTTTGAACTGCTGTCAAGGGCTTCATTGGTTTACCTCTCATGTAAGAGTTGCTTCCTACTCACACTAGTTATGGCAAGCAGAATTAGCAAGATACATGCTTTATTAGTGAACCTGAACTACTTTTGCAGTTCTGCCAGGATGGGACAGTATAACTTAAGATGGCCCCCAATTTCATTGCTAAGAACAGGCAAGATTCATGAGGAATCAGGCTTCTGTAGTGAAATCCCTGTCTGCTCTGGACACTTCATCTGAAGGTCATCTGCAGGATCCAGTGCTAGTTCTGAAGTGGTACTTAAAAAGGACCAATCTGGTTTGTAGAGGCAGATCACACCTCTTTTTAGAGTCCACTTTCTCCAGCTTTTATCTCAGAGATCTTTCATCCCATGGCACACTGGGTTAACTTCCTTGATGATTCAACAGCTTCATAAAGACATAGCTTCACAAAAAGTTTGCAGGATTTGTAAAACCACTCCCTGACAGATGGAGTCTCTTCTCAAGGTTTATTTTCAAACTGTCTCATATACCTTATGGGACCAGAGATGGCCTTTCCAGAGTAAAGGGATGTAACTAGATTACAGTCAGTGTTAAAATTTTCTAGTTCAAGCTCAATGTTCAGGTTTTCTAGATTACAATTCAGTATTTAAGTTTTCTAGATTAAGCTCAGTGTTCAAGTTTTTGACTTTCTAGCTAATAAAAGTTGGGATTGACAAAGAGGGAGTCACTTGTGTGATAAGGAATTCCTTTTAATCAGTATGCACAGTTATGCAGTATTGTATCATATAAGTAATAAACTTAATAGCTTGTATACTATATATTCAACCATTTTATTATTAATGAAATTTTCCATTTCAGACCACAAATTTTATGGGACTTCACTGGTGTGACTTCTGTGCTAATTTTATGTGGGGACTGATAGCCCAGGGTGTCAAGTGTCAAGGTACATGTGTCCAGTATGTCAGTGTAACATCCTGTTTTATTTAGTTTTCAGACACTCCCATCCCAAGCTTTGAGAACAGACAATATATAGAATTCACTTTGTCTGCCCATTTCACACATATATATGCTCTTAATTTTCACACCTATTGCCACCAAACATTCATTTTAGCTGGATCTATTTGGTCAGACTTTGTTACACACCAAGACTGAGCTGCAGAGACCTCATTTCTACAATTTATTTAACACTTTTAAAGATACCAACTCCTGCCACAAAAGTGGCAGTATCATATGGGTGCCTGCATGCCAACAACTCTACTTTGATTAAGATATTCCTTGGCTTATAAATAGTGTTTCTTCTATGCCAAGTATCATCTCATAAGATTAGAACATGCTGGTACACAATATCCTAGGAGCGAAGCATCTGGAAGCATATGACCATATCATGATGGAACACTAGTCCATTGTAATAACTCATTCATTTATCATTATCATTCATCACGTCTCTGGTGGCACATAAGGCTTCAATTAGAGAGCACCGCTGTGTGTGATAGTCTTCCCTGTCAGGCTGCATCCTTGCATATCTTTTTCTCTTGTCCTCCTCTTTTGGGTTGACCCCTCTTTCATCTCCTATTTGTTGTCCAGTGGAGGGCTGTCCTCTGATATTTGGTATATATGTCCCAGCCATTGCCATCTTATTTTCTTTACAGTATGAACAAGATATGCTTTGATTCTGTGATTTAAATCTTCATTTTGATCCTATTTGTCCAAAAGATGCAAAGACTCTTCCTCATACACTTTGTTTGCAAGATTTCAAGCTTTTATGCTATTCTTGATGTTAGCTTCCAGCATTGAACACCATACAGTAGCACTCTGACATTGCTTTGGTAAATCCTCAGCTTGGCTTTTAGTCCAAGTTGCTTGGTCTTCCATGTGTGTTTTCAGCATACCAAAGGTTTGATTTGTTTTGCTAATTTTGGTTGTTGCTTCACATTCTCTGAGTCTCCACCTGTGGACAGTTTGCTTCCAGATTATGTGAATTCCTGTAACTCCTCCATTGGCTCATTACCAAATTAATGAAACTTCCATAAATTCAATTTATTTTGTTCTATTTCAGTTTGGTCACCAGTCTTGTCAAACTCCAATTTTCATTACTGTTAGTTAAAATAATGGCCATAGTCAAGAATGACCACTAGAGGGGTGAGCCAAGAGTGGGAACTAATTCTCATGTATCTGAAGTAACTTTAATATTCAAACCCACATGAGATATGTTTTATGTTTTATGTTTGTTTTTTCTATGAATGATATAGTTATCACTTTTCCAGTGGTGACATCATTATTTACTGTTTTCAAGTTTTTGAAAGTCTCATATTTACAGCATATTATTGCTCCATTCAGTGGAAACGTTTTTGTCTAAAGTTTGCACCCAGATATTCTAATAGTTACCATCTCACTTGCCTATGCTGAAAGCTACATTGTCATCAGATGAGACAGCACATTATGTTGAACTCTTGTGTTAAAAAATTGCAAGCTATCAAGGTGTTGGATGAGTAATTATAGGAAGAGCTGAGAGCAAGGATTGCAGTGGAATGGGAATTGCTATATTCAGTACCTGCATTTTTATTTGAGATTCATTTGCATATCATAATTGTTTTGTTTGAGGGTCTCCAGATGGCCGAGTGGTCTAATGCACTTACCTATACCGGTCACTTCCACTTCACTTCTGGCTGTGTGGGTTCTAGTTTAAGGTTTTAAAACTGTAGGTATGCAAGAAAGCTTGCCAGTAGGTTCACACGGGTTGGTGATTCTTACCGGGACTTTCCCAGGTTCTTCCTTCAGCCTGTCAGTGGTGAAAAATGGCGTTAAATCCCCAAAACAACATTTTTGTATTCCATTCACTTTTTCAGTTGAGCCATCATCTACAGATTGTTTTAATTTCCATATAGGGTGGAGTCAGCTGAAAGTACCTCTGGCTATATTTACCGTATATACTCACGTATAAGCCGAATAATTTAGGAAAAAAATAAAGGCCTGGAAGTAGGGGGGGTCGGCTTATCCGCGGGCCAGTGTCTAAACTTGACAGTTTTTAAGTCTTTTTGTTGACTGCTGTATAGGCAGTAAAGCTTGGGACATGAGAAAATGATTTTTTTCTGGGTGCAAAGACATATGCATGTAAAAAAAAAAATCATTTTCAGTGTCCCGACAGTTATTAAACTGTTACCAAGTACTATCATGATTGATTTGTTATTATTCTGCATGTGCATATTTTCTGATTTGTCCAACACGAAATTAAATTAAGGTAAATACAGACTTCATAATTTGCGGGCCGGTTGAGTTTACCCAGGAGACATGGCTGAACTATAATGTACAGTACTTACACGGTGTAAAGCATGCATAGTGTCACTTTAATCCTTATTTATTCCCAAATATATTAGATGCAGATTTTGCTTTATTCATTGTTTCAACCAAATTTCATTATTCCGGATAACATTTCAGCTAGTCCTTAATAGCTGTGCCATTTACATTGAATCACGTGCTCACGAGTTCCTTATTTTCAAAGATATAAGCGATCTGCAAACTGAGGTAATATTTATGAAAAGGTACGCACGTTTAATTGTACAAGGCACATAACCAGCATAACTTACATGTTCATGAACAGTGGTAATAATAAAGGCTAAAATTTTCATTATAGATCAACTAAGATCATCATCAGTCTATGTTTTGTGTTTTGACTGAACAACATAACTTTCCACACAATTTAAAGCTTGATATTTCGGCAAATCCTTTATTGATATTTGGCGGATTTGTCTTTCGTTTTCCAGTAGCAAAATCAGCCAGTTAATCTTTAAAATCCCGAAACTGGCTTGTGTTAAGAGGGAATTTTGACCGGCAACTATACCAGTACATTGATGTGTAATTGCCTTTCATTCCATAATATTAGCACGATTACCGTAGTTCTGTAAAACGGGGTCTAAGCATACCTGTCAATTTTTCAAAAGCTAAGTAGGGAGACTGAATTAAAAAAAATATAGATTGGGACCAAAAATCGGGAGGTTTCTCATGGCATTTTTAAAGCCTTGTTTTCACTAATATTGATCAATCTTCCGGGTCTAATATGGGCGAAATTCGCAAAGAACGCACATTTTTTTTTCTCCATGTGACGCGAGTTATTTTCCCCCTGGACATGCCCTACTTTCATATTCTGGTCAGCTGCATCCAAACTGCACAATAGCTAAATATTAGTCTTAAATAAACAAGCAAGAAACCCAGCATGACTAATTAAAAGTTACTCCTTATTAATGCAACTATTTTGTGAAAACGACTGGCCCGCCGTCATGATTCAAAGAAACCGTGTGTTACACAAGCACCAGCAATTGATTGGCAAATAAAGGATTACCACTTTGGTGAACTAAAGGTACCTAACTAGGCATACTCACGGTACCGTACATGTGGTAACTATTTTCCCCTCGTATATCCGACCTTATTCCCTTTTTGTCAACTCGTAAGGCATTTAGTAATGTTCACTATAAAACGTATGTATTCTGAATTAGTTTTTTGAGGTATCATATACTGCGTGGTATGTATTTTCATTCCTTCTTTTAATTTAACGATGGTAGTTAACGTTCGTATATACGGTATAAAAATGCCAGGTGCTCACTCATGTAAATTTCTTTGGTGGGAATGGAGCTACAGCATATGGAGCTACAGCATTCACGGTGATCATTCTTGGGATTGAAGTTAATTGCCGACAATTTTATTGTTGTGGTTTATTTTTTGTTCTGGTTTATTTTGTGATTTTTGTATTGTTGTAGATGAACAAAAATCATAAATATACATGTAATAATGTTTTAACTTAACATCCTATTTATTGAAGAAGCAAATTCTTTCTAGTAAAGTAATTATTTTGTCATGACAATATTCACCGGTGATACAACAGAACGTGGCTTCCATGGAATGCATACGACATATCTGTGTAGGACTTTTCTTTTTATAGGAGACATGAAAATTGAAGACATAATGTAATAGTCTGGAGTTCTGTGCAAAAATTGGGAGATATTATGAAATTGGGAGGTAGGCATGGAGTGACCCCAAAATTTGGGAGGTTTTTTTTCCCCAGCGTGAGAGTTGACAGGTATGGTGTAAGGTCGTTTACACCAAAGCAAACTACAACTCAGATTTTATGGTATTAGCATAATTTTCTAAGGATTATTTCTGAAACTTCATTATTGTATTTTGGTGATATCATTAAAGTTTAGTGCATTGGTGCCCATGATTCGACTCCATTAGATGTACTTCATTCAGCGGAATGTACTTCATTCAGCGCGTGTTCAAAGCTACAATGCACATGCGGTGGCGCCATTATGTAAATATGTTCAGTATCCTAATTGCGCGCGTTGAATCAAAATGTGTTGTTGTTCGTTGTGTTTTCATACTGGAATCAAATTTTAATGAGTTGAGTATTTACAAAATAAATACGTTATTACTGGTGCACTGATAGAAAATATCCAATGCAATAATGCATAAACAAACAATAATTGAGTCAAAAGGGAGAGGTAGTGTTACAGCAACTTGCGATTGCTCAATTCTTGTCATCGTTCGATCAAATTATACACAAATCTAAATTAGGCAGAAACAATATGAAAACAGAAAATTAAATAAATTACTTTTCAAGCAAATTTAAACCATTTCTTTTTAATAATTATACATGCCGAGCCCGAGATAAGTATACATGTACTTTTTGTTAGAATAAGTTTGCCTAAATAAATGCATTTAGAACTTGCCGTGTGCATCTTATGTCTCGGAGTTGTGGGTCGCCTTATACGCGGGTCATGCACTTTTTAGTGTTTATATTTGTTCAGTTTGGGGGGTCGGCTTATACGCGAACGGGCTTATACGCGAGTATATATGGTAACTGGTCATGATGTCCTGTTTGGCACCATTGTCATTGCTATTTAGGCTACCCAGGTAGGTGAAGTCCTCTACAAACTCAAATGCCTCTCCATCAGTGGTAATAGGAGGAGTAGCTGCAGCAGTTGTTCACATCACTTGGGTTTTCTTTGTAT
Source organism: Megalonaias nervosa (assembly GCA_016617855.1). Classification (NCBI taxonomy): domain Eukaryota; kingdom Metazoa; phylum Mollusca; class Bivalvia; order Unionida; family Unionidae; genus Megalonaias; species Megalonaias nervosa. The sequence goes on along the minus strand of JAECUM010006745.1, from coordinate 16,847 downwards.
TGACATGCAGGCCAGTCTGTTTAGCATACTTGCTGAGTCTGTCAGATTTCTCTTGAATATGAGAGTGCTTTGATGAAATGGCAGCCAGATCATCAGCAATGTCCAGATCTTCAAAGTTTTGAGAAGAGTGTCCACTGGATCCCTCTGGCATGGTCGGATGTTTGAAGCATTATCCAGTTGATAGTGATGAGGAACAGGATGGGAGAGAGATGCCTAGCACCAGACTTCACTTTCGATGACTCAGTAAGAGTGTTGTTAAGGATAACACTGCATTTGAAGTGCTCATAAAACTTCCCACTGCATTTGACTATCTTGGATGGTATTGCATAGGCTTTAAGAATCTTCCATTGGCTCTTGCAGTGAACAGTCAAATGCTTTCTTGAAATCAATGAAATTGATGTAAAGGGGGACCTTCCACTCCAGACACCGTTCAGTGATGTTGCATAGAGCAAATATCTGATTTATGCATCTTCTTCCTTTGCAGAACTCTGTTCCTGTCCGAATTTGTTATCTATGGCTGTTTCAATCCTTTGGAGAAGAATTCTGCAGAAGACTTTGCTTGGTTTGGGAAAGGGATTGTTATCCCTCGCCAGTTGTCTCAGTTGCTAGGTCACTGTTTTTGGTAGCTTGACAATGAGGCCTTTACACCTGTCCTTTGGGATGACATCATTTGCCCATATCTTTCTAAAGAGGTCAGTCAGCACATTTGCAGCTGTGGTTATATCTGCTTTCAGCAACTCATCTTGTAAGGAATTAATGCCAGGTGCCTTGCTGCTCTTGATGGCTTTGGTGGCTGCTTTGATCTTTGCTTGAGTAGGTGAACTGATATCGATGCCAGTAATGTCATCTGATGGTGGCGGATCTGCTGGCACATCAGGTTCGGCTGGTTTAGTATTTCTTTGAAGTGCTGGACCCATCTCGCAGCCTGCTCCCTTTGCATTTTTATCAATCTACTCTGTTTATCTTTAACTGGCATGGAGTGGTTGAATCCTTGTTCACAGAGTTATTTTGTAATCTTGTATGCCAGTTTCCATTCCGTTTGCTGCTGTTTATTCTGCCTCATTTGCCAATTCCTCAACAAAGGTTCTTTTATCCTTCCGGGTGCTTCTTTCACTTTATTCTTCAGCTTATAATCTTTCTGTGCTCATTCAATCAACCATGGTGATTTAGCACTCATCAGTTTGTCTTTGGCCTTTCTCTTTTCATCTGTTGCCATGATTTGGAAGTTCCTGTGTTCTTTTTATTACATATTACCATTATTTGGAAGTTATTTTGTTCTTTCAGTTACATAGTACCATTATTTTGAAGTTACTGTGTTCTTTCAGTTACATAGTACCATTATTTTGAAGTTACTGTGTTCTTTCAGTTACATAGTACCATTATTTTGAAGTTACTGTGTTCTTTCAGAATTACATTCTACTATTATTCTGAAGTTACTGTGTTCTTTAAGTTACATACTACCATTATGTTGAAGTTACTGTGTTCTTTCAATTACATATTACTCTTATTTCAAAGTTACTGTGTTCTTTCTATTACATATTGCCATTATTTCAAAGTTGCTTTGTTGTTAAAGATGACATCCTCAGTCCCTGCTTGAAAATTTTTAAATAAACAATATTCTGTTTGTTTGTTGGGTTTTTTTTTTTCGTAAATGAGTATTTGAGCTTGATAAACAAATGTTAAGAATTCTAGGTGCAGTTCTTGCTTATTAAATGTGATGAATTTATTTAGGAAATAAAAGTTGTTAAAATCTTCACAAGTCATGTAAAAGCTGACTAAACCCATGCATGCTTGGCAGAAGAAAATGTTAATTCAGAACAAGACAAGTCTGATCAATGTGTATGTTATTACATAATACATATCTTTAGGAAATGAATGTGTTAATTGCAGGAGAGACAGAGAGTTTATTAGCAGGCACTGACTGCTACACTGCATAACAGTAATCTGCATTGAAAGTGAATTTTAATGGTGTACTTATAAAAAAAAACCCAACAAACTCTTGCTATTTTTTTGATGACCATGGGCCCTTGTATTTGAAAAGTAACACTTTGTTCAAGGTACTTGTATAGATAGAGAGAAAGATTGATTGATTGATTGATTGACTTTGAGATCTTATATGTGTGCTTTTGTTTTCTTATTTGAGTGATGTCCTCTATTTCCCAAGTATGCATATCAGCAATTAGCATTGGTTTTAGCAGTACTTTATTTTCAAGTAGAATTTTTTCTGAGTTGTATGTATATTGTGAACACATTTGGTACATGTACAAAAATTTTTATATTCATATGCAGTGTATTTTGGCCATATGACTTTAAAAGAGCACAGTAGAAGCTATACATTGTAATTAATTTTAACTGACAGGAGTAAATAGATTACAGTATTATAAATGCAAGACAGTAAAAATGCTTAATCAACTAACCTTAATCAAGATTTTTTTTACTTTCTGAAACTTTGCTGTAAAATGGCAGTTGAAAACATTTCTAAACTTATTTGAAACAACCCCTGTACCATGTACATGAGAGCAAATGCACGTGTCTTCAGATGATACTATTCATCCTAACTTTTGTGTTGCCAATAAAACATCACCATAATTATTCATAGACAACATGCTGAAGCATTTTAGTCATATAGGAATGAATTAACCCTTCTTTCCAATCAAACTGACACAGCCAACATGTGAGTGCATCTATTTTTAAAAGGGGTTTTCTAAATGTAACTACTCGCTTTCTAGCTTCGTTAAAACAGTCCATTGATAGGATTAGAAATTTAATGTTTTATTTTCAGTCAATGTGCTTGTAGTAACATCATGCGTTGGTTAAAATAGTATTTGTATTGTTGCTTTTTTCCTTCATATTTTCACAAAAAGTCAGAAAACAACTTGGACCATACAGCACTTCTTGCACAACATAGCATTGTCACATACGTTTCTGACCTAGATAATTGCATTTTTGGGCTAATCTTCCATAACTTAGTGTTTAGACTTGATTTCTATAAATTGTATATTTTCTTTAATATATTTGCCCAATTGTTCAGGGAAACAGATTCTAATCTAATGAAGTGGCCCTTTCCCAAACACAACGATGCTTACCATTATTTCCCCATGACAGGTTCACTTATGGTTTCAGACTAATTTTATGAAGATAATAATGTACACACAGTAGTTAAAATATTCAGATAACCAGTTATATTGTTAAAACAAAAATTGATATTTTCATGCTATTGTTTAAGTTCCCAAAATAAAGTTTTTGTTTTTATCATCAGTGGATAACTTGTGGAAATCTGGCAGTGACAGTTGCTAACCTTCTTTTGAAAGGGTTAATGGTCAATCAGTTGTCAAAACACATGCTTGTGAATGTGCAAGAGTTTGTTTGTCTGCACAGTCGATATCAACACCAGCTATTTGATGGATTGATGCAGGTCTACATTTCGCCTGAAACTACAACACAATGCTGGAACTCTCTGGCTAAGGCAAGGGAACATCTAGAATCTACCATCACTCAATGTACCTCTAAATTGTCACAGGGTGAAGTTGTTTTCGCGTTCCTAACAGAAGATAGGCAAAACTTACAATTTTTAGGCAGCCTAGCTGCCCACTTTGCCTTTTAGCATGATATAAAATCTTAAATTCGTCAGACTTACTGGTCAGCCAATAACAGTTCTTTTTCATTGGCATAAATATGAGTGTATTGTTCTATCAGAATATAAAGAGTGAAAATGTGCCCCAATTTGTTTGTTTGAAAATGATTGAATGATTGCTCAGACGGACTGTTAAAAAAGAAATAAAAATACCCTACTTTTTGCCAAATGAGAAGTAACTTTGACATGTATCTTTGCAGAAAAAGCACAAGATTGCAGAAAGCATCAATAAATTTTGAAAGTATGATAACAGTGTAAAATTAAGAAAACAGATGGCCATTTGAAAATGTAAAGGGCCACCAAGAAACTTTTGTTGGCCAAGTATGTATTATTGCTTTGGAACAAAACAAACATTATATTTAAATTTTTCATATAGGATACCCACTGAAAAATGAATTCAGTTTAACTGTTTCTTGCAGGTTGGTGCTGGCCAATCCCAGGAAGATCAGTGTGCTTGCAGATTTCCTATTTTTTTTACAATAATAATAATAAAATAATAATAACAAAAAAAAAGGCACAAATAAAACAAAATGCCATATTGACCTTGAAATCTGCATCTAAAGGTACCCTTTTAGTGGATAATTACCAAGCCCATTTTAGATCCTTGAGGAAACACTATATAGAGCAAGGAAAATCAATTAAACAATAACTTGAAACTGCAGATATTAAACATTTGAAATGGCAAATATATCTGTAAAAAAATACAATGCATGACATGAAAATTAAAAAGACAGGATGTACAAAAGAAATTGCATCATCTTTAGGCTTGTTTGAAGGTAAGGTCAGCTCACTCCCAACATACCAGGTTTCTGACTATAATATAAGCAAATGACCACACAAGGAAAATAAACTACAACTGAATTTAACAGAAAATGGAATATTCTTAATAATTCAAGGCAACATCATTTACGGATGTTATCATTTACTGAAAACAGTAGATTCAAATACTAGATACAAACACAACACGCTGCAATATTGTCTCTATAGCCCTAGACCTTCAAAGCCACCTAATCTAACTCTGCTACTGGGAGGGTGATATCATAGTGTCAGAATGGTCAATAACACATGCATTATTTACAGTGCATTACTGCCATTACTGTTAGTGAACTTAAATATATGGTTCCCATTTTAGTGGGAATATTAATCCTTTTCTTTCCTTTTCTTTTAAAAGTGGAGGTTATAATTTGGGTTTATCTTGTATGATTTTTTTTCTCCTTCCAATCAATGAAATGTATACCTGTTAAAGAGAAGCTGAAACAAAGAAAAAATATAAATTTCCTAGAAGTGATGTAAAATTGGCAAGCTGTTTATTTACATTTGGAAGGCACATTGAATTTTTGCTTAATGTTTAAGTTATGCATTGAAATAGACAAACCTTTTCGGGAATAAACATATATTGAATACACAACTTATGAGAAAAAAAGTATTGGTTTATAATAGACATAAAGGAGATTCTATATGTAGTATGCCATTCTTAATTACTATGACATCTCAGTCTTTACCTGAATGACTTTTGTGCATTGACTGTTCAGCTGTCAAGCACTCTAACATCTTCTGACCTGTCCATAGTAGAGAAGCACAAGACATTCTTCTTTTCATCACCACAGTACTTAAAAAATGGCATTAATGTGGAGTGGATGGGTTGTGGTTTACTTGTTATGTATACATTAACTGTGTTACCTGTTCTTCTTGATTTTCATCACTTACATTTTATATTGAGCAGATTGTGGATTTGAGGCACATAAAAAATGCTCAGAAAAGGTTCCAAATGACTGTATGCCAGATATCAAGCATGTAAAGTCCTTATTCGGAGCAGATTTGACAACTGTAGTAAAAGCACATCAGACCCCTATCCCAGTTGTGGTGGAAAAGTGTGTCAAAGAAATTGAACAAAGAGGTAAAACATCATCAAGACTGGTAATATCTAATATCCATAATAATTGTTAAATTATTATGGCTAATTTTGCATAAAATTCAATGTTTTATGGGAAATAATTAGTACATTATTCATTAAATGCTAGCCAATAAAGATATATTTGTTTTGTCAGGATGGCATATATTTACACATCTTTCATATCAGTGGGTAAATAGTATTGCATGTATCTCAGTATCTTAGACCCAATTTCACCTACACTTAACAAAAATTGTATTCTGGGTGCATATCAGGGTGAGTAATCTTCCATGTCAAAACTATGTCATAACATATTTTTCATGCTTAAGTATCTTATTTGTTTCTGCTATCCATTGGTTATATCTTCAATCTCTTGAGCTCTTACCTATATTTATGAAAACTGGTATGTGGATGCATCTTAGGGAGAGTAATTTAATCAAGAACAGGTCACTGTGACCTAATATTCATGTTTAACTCTGACATTTTCTTCTATACCAGTCTGTATATTGTTGACTACTCCAAATGTGCCCCCATTGGCAAGGGGATTCATTTTTATGAGTTAGCATCATGTTTTTTGACAGCAGTAAGTATGAAATTAGTGTATATTTGTCCAGAAATGGGGAAACAGTACAAAGGGTAAATTGTTCTTACAAACTGAGTCATGTTGGATGGAATCTTAAAATGTTGTGATGGAGCATTTCAGGTGTAAAGACTTTTAAGTGAAAATGGTGCTGATCTGATGTCCAATATGGTCACCAGAGCAGTCATCTTTAAAGTCTCGTTATTGTTACTCCTCAACAGAAAGTCATGTCAGCGTGGGTTTTCATTGGAAGACTTTTTAAGATATCTGGTTTGTCTTAAATTTAAATTGTGCTGATCTAATATCCAACACTTGTTGCCATGACAATCTTGGAACTTGTATCAATACTTTTCCTTGATTGAAAGTCATTATCAGCATTGGGTTTTGCACTCAGAAGACTTATTATGATGTCATAGTTAGTAGTAAATGGAAATGGTTCTGATCCGACATCCTGTATGCCCACCATGGCAGCCATACTGTAATTCTTGTTATTGCTACTGTTAAATAGGAAGTCATATCAGCATGGGGTTTTCACCAGAAACCTTAGTATGAGATATAGTTGGTTCAGAATGAAAATGGTGCCAATTCAACTTCAAATATGCCTGCCACAAAGAACATACTGAAAATATTGTCACTAATTTTCCAGAATGGATGGTTATATCAGCATGGGGTTTTCAACAAAAGTCTTTTATTGGTACCAAGTTTGTCCTAAATGAAAATGGTTTTAATCTTACATCCAATGTGGTTGATTCAAAATTTTTCTCACTGCAGAATATTAGAGATCATTTGAGCAATCTGCTGTTAAAGAAGGAGTGGTTTTATTTTGAATTCCTGGAAATTCTTTTTGGACTGTTAAGCATCAGTCCCTTTGAGGGACTCTTGTTTGCCTCAACTGGTCATGGACCAGAAGAGCTTATGTGATAACCTGTTGTCCTTCATGCATCCATCCACCTCTTAGCACAAGTTTATTATTGCTTCTCTGCCAAAACTACTTAGAGGAATTCCATGAAACTTTAAATACACACTCATCCTGAGGTCTAGTTTGTCCTGAAAGAAAATGGCGCTTTCAGACTTCCAGTATGGCTGTTACAGCAAAAATTTTGAAACAGTTGTTATTGCTGCTTCTCCTAAACAGATGATCATATCATAATATGGTTTTCACTAAAGATTTCTTATGGTTTCTAGTTGATCCTTAATGAACACACCCAATATTGCTGCCATCTTGAAGATTGTTATTGATACACCTCCTAAACAAAAGTTATATCAGCATGAGGTTTTCACCAGAAGACTTCTTATGGTGTGTAGTTGGCCTCAAATGAACTTGGTACGTATCTGACATCCAGTATGGCCACTATGTTGGCCTTGTAGTACTCTTGAAAATCATGTTATTGCTTCTCCTGAATGGATGCGTATATTGGCATGTGATTTTCACCATTGATCATAATTGATCATAAATGAAAAAAGTTGTAACCACTGTGGCTGTCACAATGGCCATCTTGAAAATCCTGAATGGATGGTCATATTGACATAATGTTTTCACCAGAAGACTTTTTATGATGTCTAGTTGGTCTTAAATGAAAATGATGCATATATTACATCTTATAGCTTCAGTGGTGGCCATCTTGAAAATTTTGTTTTCACTGAAGAATATCAGATGTGGTTTCAGCACTCAGCAGTTGGAAAGAAGAAATGATCTTATCTTGGAATGCTGGAAATTCTTTTCAGCAAGTGAAGCTTCAGTCTCTTTGAGGGACTGGTGTTTTATTATTGGCAGTTACCTTGCTCAGTGTTTGTCTTTGTTTATCTATGTTCCTCAAATAGTCATGGTAATTTATCCCAAGTGAAAATGTGAATATGAAAGGGTTCATTGAAAACTAAATTGCTGATTAATATTTTCTTTTTTTTAAAAATTATGTCTAGATTTGATATGATGAGAGACATTCAGATTTTCACTCTCTGTTATGGCATGTTTATTAATTTTTTTGTGCAGGCCTGAATGTGGAAGGTTTATACAGGGTAGCTGGTCTCCATGATGATGTGGAAGAAATCCGAATGGCTTTTGATAAAGGTACAGGCATTCAATATAATTTAACCTGCTTCATAGACATCTGCATATGAAGTACATCCTCTTACAGAGGACAATAATTTGTGGACCCATTTCCTAATTGTCTTATTTGCCCAAGCATTATGAAAAATAGGCAGCAACAACAGTGGCATCAACAAAATTTTTTTAAAAGTCAGATACATGAGATGAATCGCTGCATAAATGCAGTTGAGAAAATGGGTTCCACATATTGTAAGGCTTGTTTTATATGCTATTTTTACATGTATATAGAAGACACTTGTTAGTAAGTGGCAATTCTGTGGTTCCCTGATGACTCGTTACAGACAGGTTTCACTATATTTGCTGTGCAGCCTGCTCTGACTTTAGAAATTACACCTCCTTAGCCTGTTTTGACACATCCTTGTCTCTTTTTGGTTTTAGTCATTAACTGTCACTCTCAGAAAGAGACTCAGACATAATAATGGCAATACATTTGCTGGTGGACAAATATCTGACAAGATCTGCTGTGAAAAGATCCTCATAAAAAGATGGGATTTGACAAAAACTAACACGGGGGAGACAAATTCAAAATGTCACTGTCAGGAATCAGATCTGTCTGAAAGTCAGTCATACATATTATTAGACTAAACTTTTGTAATGGCCAGATATTTATTTTCAGCAGATAAATTTAATTTGCATTATATGCCACCATTGGTAGCCACTTTATCAATAAAATACAGTGAAAATTTGTGACAAAATACAATAACCTTATCTGTATATATTTTATTGAAGACTGTAACCTGTTTGCTTTGATGAATGATGCAGAACATTATTAAAATGGCCATGAAAAGCCTCCTTTGGTAGATGAAACAAATACCTGTTTGTTAATGTGATAGCAATATTAAAGTCCGCAGCAAACATGAAAAATAATTGTACAGTAGAACAAAGTATGGGTTGGAACTGGCAGCTTGTTGACATAACCAACTGGAAACCAAATTTGAGACCTATAACTTTTGTTGACAAATAAAAATTTTTTTTTATCTCAACATTGACATAAGCATGACAAGTTTGGTGCATTTTCATTGACATAAGTGGCTTGTCAGTATAAGTGATGTTAATGTGACTACTATTTTCCATGGTATAGTTGCTATGGACCAAAGATTTTAAGAGCTAATGAGCAATAAGATCCCATCTCCAATCCATGAATTTAAATACTGACAAAAATGTAATTTTTTGCAAATCACAAAAATCAGTACAAATACCAACAATAATAAATAGATTCATAATGATGGAGGCATCTTGCCATAAGGTTATGTGACTTTAGGGCATGTCCCTGCATCTAGCATGCACTGACAGTCATAGGGTATATGGCAAGTATATCAAGATTTGTTTGTTTTGTTTTTTCTTTAACTTCTCAGATGGATGGGCCAGCTTCAATCACATCTGTAAGAATGTTCTTCATGATATGCTCTACCAAACTTTAGGGTGACTGCCCCTTGCAACAGTGTGAATTCCTTTGCAATCATATGGAAAACCTATTTTTAGCTTCCGACAGTGGAATCAATTTTAATATAGCTTGATAGGAATGATTCTTCGGAATATTGTACCAGAATTGACTCCCATTATGTTTTGTTATTACATTAAGAGGAAAAAGCCCTTTTGGACATAAAATTGACATTTTGAGATTCTGTGTGTGATTATGATTCAGTTTATTTTTCTTGGGAATATTATGAATATTAACAGAGACACAATAACTTGAGTGCATGATGCAACAATGTTATGCCATTAATTGTTTCTTTGAATTACATCATTTTTTGTGACGATGGCACATTGTCCAAAAGGGTCATATTTTTGCATCAGACATATATATATATATATATATATATATATATATATATATATATATATATAAAGTTACTTAGAAAACTTATATATATAAGTTACTTAGAAAAGAAAATCTGAAGATACCCAAAAGTAGAACATGTTAAATATCACAAGTTTTTTATGTGAACTTAGTTAAGGAACTTTTCAACTTTATGCCACCTAAAAAATTGTTGTCTTTTTTTGGGAATGTGGTTTATATAACAAGTTTGGAATCCAAATGTTAAGTGTTTTATATTGTTCACCTTTAGCTCCTATTTCATTATATTTTAGAGATTTTTAAATCTTTACCTTTTCATTTTTATCTTGTAATAATTCATGTTTAAATTTATTTTGGAAGGGTTTGTCTTCCTAAAATATTTTTGCAATTCTTTATTTTTGCATTTATAGAACTTTATTTCTAATTGGCACCACATATTTATTATTGTGCTGACATCCCAATAAATTCTATTTCCTTTTGGCCCAAATCACAAGCCTTATTGCTACTACATTGGCATTTTAGATGAATGTCTGTCAGGTGAACAATATCAGGTCCTCTTGTTTTTTTAACTCAACCATTTTAAGAAATACTGGACTGCTTTTATAATGGCAAATGCTAGAGTGACAACTACTGTACCTTTTAATTGCTGTTTGTCTAACCTTTCAAGCATTGTAAAGGCATAGATATCACTTTTCCATTAAGTTTTTCTGTTTAACTGTATTTCACCGACACTTGCATGTGGTCACAGGCAACTTTTTGCTTTATGATCTATGAAACCAGCTTCTGTGTGTGGGTAAACATTCTATTTTAATAGAGTGAAGGTCACAGAATGGCTAGAAATAATAATGAGAAGAAAAAAATGATGTAATTTTGTTAGCAGGATCCTGCATACTGGTAAATTGTATGAAATAGTATTCTTCAGCCAAAACCATTTTCAGTTTTCTTGCTGTCACTACTAATGTATGTAAATGTGGAGATCTCATTGGGCTGAATTTTGGTTGTGGATATCTGCAAGGGAATTTTTTGCAAACTAGGTACACAGCAAATGATTGTGCTGTTTTAAATCTTTCCTCCTGGATGCATAAGGATGCATGTCTTATGTGTCTTAGAATGAAGGTATGGAAATTTGGCCAAACATTAACTTTAGGATCTATGGAAATTTGAAATAGTTGTCTGTGGCCATGTAGTGTCAAGAAGCTGGATGGAAAGATGGCTTTATTCTTGAAAGGTACTGCTCACTATGAGCAAAAATAGGTCTATTGATCTAGTTTTAATTCATCAGAGAATGTTAAGTATTTGTGTTCATCTTTATTTCTCCTTCAAATATGTTCCCCAATCACATTACATTAGGAATATGAGCCTGCTGTGTCGCGAATCCAGCCCTAGACAAAAATTGTGTTCTATCTCATATAGACAAAGGGCAATAAATCTTGCCCATTACCTCCTCTTGCCACCACCAGGTGTTGCTAGTTTTTAGCTTCACTGCTGTACTGATAACGTTGTACACTTTACCTCTGACAAATCGAAACCATTTTAGTGTCCAGTTGGACCTTCCAACTTTCATTCTGGATTTATTGTGTGGGACAACCATTCTTTTGCAGGCTGTACACATTATTTTTACAACTTCTGCCAAAATTGAGTGACTTTTCACCTTTATGGACTTCATTTATTTAAGACCAAGTTACTCATCCTATCATTGACCTCATGTTGTCATTTATGATTTAATAAGACACTGACTATTTTCACTTGCTTTGACTAATTTCACTTGCTGTGTTAGTAATGGAGATAGTATTGGTGTGTTAATAACATGCTGCATTGCTAATTTATGCTTTGTTTTCTCATGTCATTTCAGTAGAAATGTTAACTAAATGCTTGAAATGTTTAAGTTCAAAGCATAGTCTAGAAGGCATCAAAACGCAACACTATTTTCAATTACTCCATTATTAATGGGATATATTAGTAAGTTAGTAATATGCTGAATTATTAATTTGTGTTTTATTTTCTTTTGTGTCATTTCAGCAGAAATGTCAGCTAAATGCATAACTTGCACAATTTCAGGGCAGGAAGTCAACCATGACTCTTGTTTTGTATATACTAAGTGTATATTATCTAAGACATGCAGTGTATGTAATACATGGTGTTAGGAAGTCTGGGCTAAAGTATTAGTGAGTTAGTAGCATTCTGATTCATGCTTTGTTTTCTTTTCATGTGTTGTCTTGGGAGACATGACTACTAAATGCATGAAATGCAAAGTTCAAAGCAACAGACAAGTCTGTAATGCATCAAAGGGAAGGAAAGATGGAATACATCAAGGAAGACATCCAAAGACAACCAGAAATTCATCACCTGCAATTCTGAATCTTTGGGGGTGCGTTCCCCTAATTTTAGGCAGCCCAGTGACTGTAAGTTCCCCTGCATGTTCAGGCATGGTTATGGGCTTGCAAGTCTGGATGCATGTGGTTTGTTGTGGATCCAATAGATCCATTTGACAATACAACCTCGCCGTCACTGGCCATCCGGCCATCATCATCTGTCCAGCATGGGGGACCTTTTGAGAAAACAGTCCAGCCAGCTATGATTTATGGGGATAGATCCATCCATTTAGACGTATCTCTGGTGATATTACTTTAATATGATGGAGATTTCAGTGAGAGACCTGTACATCCAGCCTCGCCCATGGACCAGCCAGTAGCAGTGATAGCCATTCAACCATCCCAGCACCGGGACTTCTTTGATCAGACAGTCCGGCCAACTTGGATTTTCAGGGATCTTAGTGACAGATCCATCTGTTTAACTTACCATCGGTGACATACCCTTTCTCTGACGGAGATTTCAGTGAGAAATTTGTCTGTTCAGCCAGGCCCTTGGAGTGGCCAGTACCAGTGATAACATGACCATCTTCTGTACTGCTAGCATCCAGGCTGACCATACACCAGGCAAACCAGCAGGCTGTTCTAGTAGTGCTGGACTTCCATATGTTCACTGCTTATCTACATGGGAGAGTTAATGACATTTTCAAAGATAACAGCATTGAATAATAATAATAATGAGGACTTTGTATAGCACCTAATCTTTAGAAGCTCTAAGCGCTTTACAACATTTGACAACACTTAAAAAAAAACATATATTATGATATGATTACAAAAATAAAAACGAACACCATGAATGTAGAAACAGAAAATATGCTGTAAATATTTAAGGCAAGGATACATTATTAGGTCTTTAAGTCTGTTCTTGCAGTTGAAATAGGTGAGTTTTAAGAGCGCTCTTGAATGAGATCACTGTGTCTTTGTGTCTAAGTGCGGTGGGCAATTCGTTCCACGTTGCTGGGCCCTGGTATGCAAAAGAGCGTTGTCCATATGATTTCATCTTCATAGTGGGAATGATGAGAATACGAGTGTCAGAAGAGGGGCGTAAGCATCTTGCAGGTGTGTACACATGGGTGAGGTCAGATAGGTATGTTGGACTGGAGCCCGTCAGTGAAACGTAGCACAGAGAACAAATTTTGTGTTTAATTCTGGATCGTATGGATAGTCAGTGTAGGGTACAGAGCATGGGAGAGGCATGCTCTGATCATGGTACACTAAGGATGATCCGAGCAGCTGTATTTTGAACTTTTTGAAGTTTCTGAAGTAGATATCGAGGCAAACCAGACAGAATTGAGTTAGAATATTCCAGGCTTGAAAGTACTAAGGAACACACAAGTGTTTTAGTGGCATCAACTGAAAGATACTTGCAAATGGAGCTGATTCGTCTCAGCTCAAGATATGCAGCCTTGCATATGTTCATGACATATTGATGCAGTGAGAGAGTACTGTCAAGAGTGACACCGAGGTTTCGTACTGACTGTGTGAATTTAATGTTGGTGTTGCTGATATTTATTGTCTGAGGTAAAGGATGTGAATGAGAAAGTCTTTGTGTTGTAATCAGGATGGCTTCAGTTTTATCATCATTCATCTGCAGCTTGTTACATGTCATCCATAATTTCACATCAGAAATGCACCTCTCTATGCCTTGGATGGTAGCTTCAACTTCAGTTGGATGGCTAGATTTGTATATTTGGGTGTCATCAGCATACAATTGGTGAGACACTGGATGATGATCTATGACACTTGAGAGTGGCTGAGTGTATAGAATGAAGAGAACAGGTCCATGAACAGACCCCTGTGGAACACCACAGCATAGATCAACTGGGCTGGAGTGTTTTCCATTTGTGGACACAATTTGTGTCCTGTTGACCAAGTAGGACTTGAACCATAGTAAAGCCGTATCATGAATACCAAATACATGCTGGAGACGGTGAATCATCAGTGCTACCAGGTATGGCAATCAGGTCAGGACTCGACACACGGTGAGTGTGATGAAGCTCCAACAAATCAGCCATACTCTGATATAACCATGGAACAGACTGAATTTAGCATCAAGGTCACAGTCAAGAACATTTATAGGGTGTTGGCAACTGCAGAATGCCCTCCACCTCCTAAGAGCTGTTCCATTAAAACATACATGGGACCCAGGGACGGCACTTTTTAAAAACATCTATCCCAGGGTGGTTTTGATTCAAAATTGCTTCTGTCCCTGGTTGTTTATCCAATAAAATCATTTCTATGGGTGGCTATCATAACTGGCTTGGGAGGTTTGCCTAAAATTGCGACCTAAACATAATCTAAAACTTCCACTTTCGAAATCCAGTCATTAAAGTCGTATTTTATTGTACGTAAGCTGCATTTCCCTGATGTGCAAGTCTAGCAAGAGTAGCGCCATTCCGATCAGTTAGATTGGATATACATATATATATATAGATATATATATATATAAAACGTTCTCATCGGTCAGTTATAAATAGGTCAGGGAAAGCCTACCATGTGATGCTGTATTTGTATTTATATGAATCATAAAGAAAGGGGAAGTCTACCTGCAAAATTTATTTTCAGAACCAAAAAAGAAAATGAGCAGATTTTGCAATAAATCTCCTAACACAATGAAAGCAAAACTTATGGGGCCACATTAATTTTAGTCTCACGAGAATTGGGTGTTGCATCATTCGGATCGATACAAGGTGCGCTGCGAAAATAACTGAATATAGCCTGTTAGTTATAATTATGGCGGATTCACGTGCATCCACGCAATTTTGGACCATAGAGGAAGTTGGAACTAAGTTTCATGACTCTGGAAGTATACTTGCCAGAGATGATAAAGCATTAGTTCACATGGATGTGGAAGTTGTTCAGAGACCATCAAAGTCATGGATAAGAATAAACTACAGTGATCATGACTGGCAGAAAGACTGTCAGAGAATCCTAAGTATCACTACATACCAGTTTGTTGAGGTTGCAGAGCTCAAACTACAGGATGAAATAGCCTCGCATTTAGGAAGTCTTGGTATATGCAAGACTCGAGTGAAAGGAAATGGAGTTTTCTTAGTTGAAGTACATTATTTTGAACAGTCATCTGCGTTTCGGCACATGAATAAAATATTGTACATTATGTCACTGGAAAAACACGTGTCTCATTTTATGAACAGTAAGCAGTTGCTTGCAACAGTTGATGGAGGGGGTGATGAGAGACCAGAATAAAATTACTCAGCTTTGTATAGTTTTAGTCAGATGGCTATTAGATAAATACAAATGCCATAGCCTACCAGAGGGTTCATCTAAGTACCATTCAGTATAAAGACTACATAACAGCTGAAAATCGCACCTTTAGTCAGTGTGGGGTGATATCATCAAGATTGGCACACACAAGTGAGGTGAATGAACGGGGAGTTTTTGATATCACTAAATTTGAACAAAACATGAAACTAGCACAGGCTGAGCTGTGAAGCGGATTGATGGTATCACATATTCTAATGACAAAATTGTCTCTTACTCAGCTCCGGAAGTCAAAGATTGGGTTTTCAAACCTGAATATGAAATGGCTATTACAAAGCTGTTGCAGACAGACTCATCATCTTATAGAATAGAAAATAACTTTTTAATAAGACCAGAGGGGCCAATATGTAATCAGTTGTGTCACAAGTATAGTATTAGTCATGAAAAAAGAACCTCAGCCATTCATATTTTCAATGCAGTAGTTGACCCTCATACATCAACCTGTGCACATTACAGTTTTGCTACATATAGGCTAGATGATAGCTGGAGAGGATCGCCTGTGAAGAGGTATGAATTGCAACCAATCACGGATATTTGAAGATTGCCTGAGCACCATTATCTTCCTTATAAAGAGGTATCGCATATGGCAGAAATGTTTGATGATGAGGGTGATCTTCCTGATTGGTTAGAGATGCCAGATTTTTTCTTACCATCACAAAACATAAAGCACTTGATGGAAAATTACCCAGATTTGTTAGATAAGGATATTGACTCTGTGAGCAATCTCACTGGAGTACCAAAACAGAAAATACTGCACTATTGAGGAGGTTAATGAGAAAAAAAGACTGAAATTTTAAATACCAAAGGCATGATGAACATATCCGTAAACATTAATTTAGAAATATCTGATTGATGACTCAGTGCAATTAAAGCATGAAAAGAAAACTTGTTTTGTATGAATGACTGAGTACAGCTCAGACTGACACACCTAACTCTCTTTATGAACTTTTGCATGCCATTCAAAAACATGAAAACAACTCTCAGGTTAATTTTAAAAAAAACATGACTATCAACAGTGTTGATCCATCCAAATAAATAAATGACAAATTTTCTTGTCATAAAGTTAATGACATTTCCACACAAAAGTGATTTTTATGATTCACCGTCTGGTACATGTACATGTATGTTGACACTTTCAGCAGATAGTAAAACTTGGTGGTTTACAGTGGGGTTTTTTTTTTTCATG